>PVKB01000971.1:323156-528953 GCA_004027205.1 Ctenodactylus gundi
CCCCCCCCCCCCCCCCGCCCCCACGTCACACATAGTGAAGCAATGTAGGCCTCGACTTTGCTTTCTCCTTCTCTAAGTCTTTTCCCATGCTGTGAATGGTAGTGGACGACGATCTGTTGAAAATGGGAACAGGGCAATAACTCCAGAATGGAGCCTCACAAGTTTGGAGAATGGAGCCAAGCTGCACGATTTTCTAAACATTCCATCGCATTAATACCTTGTGGGTCCATAGGGACCTTTGTCTAAATCTCTCCAAACAGTTTCCTGAGTTTGGCTAATCCTCAGCATGGCCATGGTGAGACATTCCCACATTTAGCAGGGGCCGTGAATGAAGCCCCCGCTCAGCCAGGAAGCTGCTAAGGAACCTGGGTGAGAAAAAGGAACTTGCTACCCTGAGCCCTGCTCCCCCTCAGCTCATCCAGGCACGCCCAGCGACTCCTGGGGCAGGACAGAGGGAAATGGCAAAGAAGTTTGTTTCAAATAAAAATAAACCTTAACGTGGAACAAGAAACAGATTGCTTTATTTTTCATAGCTGAAAGATTCTGTATTTGCCAAGCAATGGAATCAAAAGAATCTGTCTGCAATCAACAGGTGTCTATGGCCTCTGCCTGGAATTCTCCCCATGACCAAATTAATTATTAATAGTTGTTCATTCAATAAACATTTACCAAGTACATTCCAGGTACTGTCCTAGGTATTTGAGAAAGAGAAAAAAATTGTGTGTAAAGTGCCCCTCGCCCTCGAGGAATGTGCTGTATGAAAAGACGAGCAAACATGCACATTTTGAAAACATCATGTGGTACTATATTAGCCAAAGGTACACATTTTGAGCTTATTGCTCGGCTTTAAGCATAGTTTCTTTCAGAAAGCCTTCTCTGAATTGCATCTCCTCGAACACACTTCCCGGGCTGCCATAGCCTTGCCTCTGATCTTCTCTTGTGGCATTCTGCTTTTCACCGTGCATTTGGTTATGCACAGCCATCATTTTCTTTAATAGTTCCCAATTCTGGAGTATAAAATTTCTGATTTATGTTTATCTCTGAGTACCTGGTGCAGAAAGTTGCGCCACAGTCAGGCTCTTCATAAATAAATGTTTCTTGAATAAACGAACAAAAAGAATGGACAGTTCACACCAGGGCAGTAATGTAAGAGATGTTATGATTTAAAACAGAGCAGTTATACATATTTTTCCAACCAAAAAGTATCATAGATAACTTGTGAAGAACACGGAGAAAGAAGTTTTAGATATGTACGATCTGAATAAAGAAAATCACCAATGATAGCAACATGCAGTTTAAATAGGGCAGTATGGCTAGTTAAAAGGGATTTTTGTTTTTAGAGTTCATTTTGGTAGAAAATTGAATAGTGAATAATAGGGATTCCTGATTCCTTTGAAGCTCAGACACAAACGTTTGTGTTATCTGTACTGTTGCTTTGTCAAAATTACTGACATAGTGAATACTTGGCTCCCTCACCTCAAATTAGTGGCTAGTGGGTAGACAGAGACCATTTCACCTTCTGATGGGGCGACTTTGATTTTGCCTTAGTCAATCTTCCAAATCTGCACACATGTTAAATGACTGATAAAAAGATAGCAGTAGGAACCACAGGACTGGACATAAAGGCAGGGGAGCTGACGTTTACCTAGGGAAATACATATTAATTTTAAAAATAGATGCTTACCGATTGAAAATAACCGACAGGATCCACGTACCAAATGCTAGAGCCTCAGTGTGCACATGATGACATAGTATTAGCCTTGAAAAAGCTTGCTAGAAAAAAATGTCAACTCCCTTTTCCGAGTCTTCACTTGTCTGAAAGTGTGCTCCTATATATCTCGCTAACCCAATGTTAAACTTTCTTGGATGGATGCGGGACACATTCCAACACAGAGTTGTGTGCCTCGTCTACTCTGTCAGGTCCTCCTTATCTTCCTAACTGAGGAGGGTTGTCTTTGGTGCCGGTTGCTGACAACAGTCATGTACCAGATTGTGAGTGCGTTTTGGGGGGCAGCGCTGCTCTTTCCCGCCATAAGGAAGGTTGGAACTGCTTCGTGTACTATTGGGATTCCCTGTCAAGGAATATCTTGGACCAAACTTACTCCTGATGGATTATATTTTGGATCATCCTTTAATAAGGATATAATCATGGGCCGTTAACATTTTTTTTTGGCCTTTGATTTGGCTGATGACTACAGTGTTTTTTGAAAGGCTGTTTTCATTTAATTTCGCTTCCTTTTTCCTGTTAAGCACATCATTGGGCTAGGAGAGAAGAACCTCATGGGGTGTGTGTGTCTGATCCATGTTGGACACTGAAGGAGAAAAAAACCACCATAAGGTACTTGTGATTTCCGTGGTTACCATCATGAGGAAGCCAGAATCCACACCCTGACCTGCCTTGGGTGGTTAGTTCTGACACCGGAACAATAGTCATTTGACACTAAGATAACATTACATAAGTTATTTCCTTCCCTTCTAGACTGTGGAAGGATATGCAAGAAGCAAAGAAAAATCTGTGACCTCACTACTCATATTTTCCACAGGCCTCCAATTATCCCTTCATCTGTACCAAATATGGAGGGTGATGTTAAAAGCTTATGTGAGAATCTGGCAGAGTTTTGTACATGAATGTTGTCTCTGGTCTGGTTTCCAAAACCATTCTGGTAATTTGGAAAATTTGCCAGGGAGCACTGATTGTTCTACAGGAATTTTCAGTTTAATTCTTCGACAGTGGCTTTCTGTGGTTGGTTTGGTGCTTTTTTTTTTCTTAAAGGATAAAAAGTATGCACAGCAGGAAACCTGCTTACTCTTTTTTGGGAACTGTGTTTGGCATCCATATGACCGAAAAATCAGTACCTTTAGAAGACACAAGGCTTTTCTCATGTGAGAAAACCTGGAGAAAAGGAATAGAAAGTCTCAATGATTTCTTTTTTGAGTATAATGAGAGGGTTTTTTTTTTTGTTTGTTTACCACAAGAAAGAGTGACACAGGTTATTTTCACTTATTCCTTCATCTGTTAAGTGTCTTATCAAGTGCTCACGGTAAGTCAACATCATTCCTGCACTAGTGATACCCAGGAAACAAAAGAAACTACAACTCTTGTAAGATTTCATCTAATAAAATCATGCAATAGTGAAGCATTGTTCAGTTGGACTAGAAGCATGTTATCATCACTAAACTTCTTTTTCAAAACCACCATGGAAACAACCTGTTGGTGGTAATGTGGTTATTGTTTAGGAACTGTGACAATGTCATTGGTATGAGGGTCAGTCTTACTCTCTCCATTTGGAAAACTGAGATCTTCCAGAATCGGGTGAGTGTTGAGCTTATGAGGTGGAATCGGTTATGGTAACACAAAGCCATCAAAGAGACAAGGCTTAAGGACAGGTTGTGCATGTGCCTAACAGCAAGCAGAGACCTGGCGAAGAATTTATGGGTCTAGGCAGATGTGGGCTTCTGTTTCTTAATGTACCACCTGGATTTTCCTTGCCAAATCGTTGTCCTGTGAGTTTGTTTCTGTTCAGTGGATTTGTTTGACTGACAAGAATGTGCTGTACAGAAGCTTGTCACTGGCCAGCATAGGTGATTCCCGGTCAGGTGCTCTATCTTCCACTTTCTACCTTTCTCAGGGACATTGACCACTGCTCTGGCACCACCCTGTCCACCTGCAACCCCTGCAAGCTTTCCCTCAAGCAAAGAACAATGTACGTATTTATCAGCCTCTTTGAGTATAATTAGACCATTAGCAAGGTGAGGAAATCACCTGGCCTAAGATGACAATATGGCTAGCGCCGTTTGCCTGTTATTACCAAGTATCAGAGCTAACGTGGCTTAGTAAGTTTCTCCTTTCACCCCTATCTCCCTACTCCAAGCAAGAAGAAAGAAATACAAACAAAATCCGCACTTGGCTCGGTTTCTTCTCTTTTTCATCATCCACGTTGGGATAGATTTGGTGCCCATAGGCTTGGTAACACCATTTCAGTGCTCTGCAACATGTGTTCAGGAAGTATTGCTGCTACACAAGGCATTTCATTTTAAATGTTGGTAAATAATACCCATCTTTACCTCAGATTTCTTAGCAAGGATTCATGGGTGGTGAAAGTTAATGTCATCTCTTTCCAGCTTGGTGCCCAAGCCCGTATGGTCACTAATTGGAATTTCAGGGAATCAAAACAGTCAACATTAAGTCAATAACATTTTCTCCACATAAATGGTGTTCAACTCTTATTTCCTACCTCGATCATAGGGAAACAGAGTCCTACCAATTCCGCCAGAAATATGCTATCTCATAAAGTGGAAGTAGAAGAGAAATGAAAGGGGCATATGCTACCCCTTTTGTTCTCATTGACAAGAAACCAGGTTCTCGGCTTGCTATAAACTTTAAAAATACAGAAGTTTCCTGGTTATTCTCTCATCAGCTTCTGGATGTTTGCAACTTTGAAGTAAGTCTCACTGTTGAGTGGTTGGACACTGATCTAATGAGATTTTACTGTTTTGAACAGCTGGTCAAATTTGGGGGCCCCTCGAGCCTAAGGCAACTGCTGATTTACAAGGATCCTGTAATATATGCAGTCTTGGCTGATGCTTTTGTTGTTGATTTAGGCTGGAGCAAAGGTGTAGATTTTGTGATGTCGTAAAAATGTCAAGAGATTGATTTGAGAATATGTAATACCTATAGTTGGCTCCACTAGGAGTCAGCATCTTGTGTGGCTCCTATTTGAGAATGTTTTAGAAAGGACTGAGATCTTAAAATGGTGGCAGACTCTAGAAGGGGCCTTGGATAAATTGACTCTGCATAGGCGGAGCCGAAGCATTTCATGAACAGTTACTCCTGTTTGTTCTTTCCTTTGCTTCCTTCCCTCCCTTCTGTCTTCCCAGCCCTCCTTTATTTTTCCTTTTTCTTCCCTCCTTTACTACCTTCCTTTCCTCTCTTGTTGAGAAGTACATTAAAGAAAATTGTGAGACTTATGTCACTGCTATCTTAGTATGAATCTATTTTTAAAAAGAGACATTTTCTTCCAAATATAAAAATCACTGCCCAGCTTACCCACCTTGATGGAGTCTTAGAATGATTTATTTTAATTGCTCGTTTTGTATTAGGATCTGAACAAAGTTGTATAATATATTAAGTTGTTATATCTTTGCATCAGAATACTCTCTCCTGAGCTAAGTTCTTTTGTCTATATTTTATAAACAAAGTAACTGATGCTTATGGATCCACAGATAATGAGAGAAAATTGTCTATTGGAGCATGTGTGTTTCTATCATACTCACCACTTTTTGTTAGCAAGAGCATTATTTCTATTGCGTCTTCGCTTGTTTTCCCTAAGCATCCCATTTTCCACTTTACTATTGGGTCTTGACTGCACCGATGGAGAATATCAGAAGACGAGAGCTCTTCTAGAGTTGAATTTGAGTTACATGTGTTTATAGCTTGTCCTGAATCATTGCAGAACAAAATGTGACAGAACCACAGGGAACTGTGCATTTAGCCCTAAAGCTGGAGAGGAGGCCCACTGTTTTTCTGGTATGTTTTAGGATTGTCCTGGGTATAGCAGCCAGCCTTGGGCTCTTCCTGGGAGAAGGGAAGACCACTTGTAAAAAGCTGAATCGGCATTGGCATTTCTATTTGTCAATTCTTAAGAAATAGTTAGAAGTAAGGCTTCAGTGTTAAAGCCTAGTAACCAATCTAGGTATGCATCGGGGACAGAATTTTAAATTTAAAGATTGTGTTTCTCCTAGTAGAAACCCAGAAAATATAACTTCCTTTCAGGTAGCAAGTGAGGGAGCAAGCAAATCCCCTGCTGGTTTCTTGCCATGGCGGGGGCTGTAGGATCAAAGAAAAACACAGGAAGCATTTCATATGTCCATAAAAACCTCTGATTTACCTCTGCCCATCTGGCCCAGCATTCCATCCCCCCAGAGGCAGGGGAGGATGTGGCGATACTCCTAGACCACATTTCCGAGATGAGGTTTGGCTGGCCCTTGGCACACTTCCTTTAGTGTTCTCTCATGAATTTATCATCTACTTTACCCCAAACAGTTTAAGAGTCGACTTAATTGGTAAGTACAGCCTCTTCGAATACTGTGCTTAAATATGCTCTTGAATGTGTCGTAGAAGGGCAGAGTTCTGTAAGCGAGTTGCTAGCAGCTTCACAAGGGCTCGGTAGCCATGCGAGTTTAGCAGTCTCCATGCTTGCGGTGCAGACACAGATACAAAACATTTGCATCTCATCATAAGGTCCCATTGGGTAGCATTGGTTTATGGTAATTCCCTTCGTCTAAAACAATTCCTTGATGTTTAAGTAAGGACTTTCCAAGGTTCTTAACCATAGTTCTATATTCTGTTTATCTGATACCATTGAAAGCTCTGTCTTCATTACTTAGGTCTAGGATACCCAAGAATTTCTTCTATTAACCCTAAAGGGATTGTTTTCAAGTTTTAGGAAGACTTTCCAACCATCAGAGGTGACATTTCTTGCCTCCTTTTATCGTACGTACTTGGCTCTTCCAAAACTAGATCTACTCATGCACAGGATGGGTTCTTAGAGTCAGTACCCATGAAATTTTAGGACTTGAAAACAACAGGTCAGGCCCCATGAGCCAGGCTGTTCCAATCTCTGGCTATACCCACAACGGTTAGGGAATGGACCTTCAGCCTTGGATCTGGCACTTTCCTGGTCACATAGCCCTTTGCCTAAATCTTCTACTTGCAATGCCCCAACCTTTCCTCAGTCCCTCTCCAATCCTCCCAAGAGCAGTATTTATTGAAATGTTGATGATGACATCTGTGTCACGTGTTTGGAGGCTTTCTGGTGGCTTCTGAGTCTCTTCATGCTTCCTGGCTACTGAGCCTTGAATGAGACTTTTCCTGTGCTATAGCCCCACACTTTGATCTTCTTATCAGTATTATTTTTTTACGTTAAATAGGTCTGAGTTTTAACTAGTAGTCTGTTACCCACATATGATCGTGCATATGCCCCCCGAGTCATTTCAGTTGTGCTACTTTCTAACTGATGGCTGGCACTTTCATTCAGTCTCAGTTGTCTTAGGACACACACACACACACACACACACACACACACACACACACACATACACACATATATCCTATATCATATATAATTTATACATATCCTATTATCTGTAATTTATAAGATATAATTTATAAAATATAAATTTTATAATGTATTATGGATAGTATAATTTTATCTCTATGGAATTTTTATATCCTAGGTTTCTTATGTAGTAAATGCTATTTCTCTATAATGTTATGTGCTTATTATTTAGATGATGCACAACACTAGTTAAAATCTGGTGCTTTCTCTGTTCACCTCAGAAATCTCCTTTGAATTTCTGTAAGGTTTCATTCCTTTATTTAGTTATTGGTATAGTCCATGGTCTCCATTGTTCTTCCTTTTCTTATATTCCCGGGTGTCTGTATCCTCTTCACCCTACACTGTCTGTCCATTGAAACTGGGTCTTGTCTTAGAGCATGGGTCCCCAACCCTGGGCCGCGCATCAGTCCCAGTCCACGGCCCTGGAAGGAACCGGTCACCAGGACAGATGAGCAGTGAGGGAAGCTCTGCCTCCCACGAGCCAGCTCCTGTCAGGTCCTAGTGCCACTGCTGATCTGACAGGGGGCAAGGGCCACTGTCTAAAGAGTTTGGAATTGAAGCTCTCCTATCGCACTGTGCTTGTTGTGGTATTTTAAGCACACAAGGTACTCCGAACACACTGAATAATACAGAGAGCTCTGAATCCTCAAGAGCACGTGGGCAGAGTACTACTGTTCTGCTTCATCTCTCACCTTGACTCTGTGTGAGTCGGGGAGAAAGGGAAGGGGGTGTCGGAAATAGTTGAGCAGTTACCCTCTCTCCATATCTTACCAGCTTATTCCGTTCGCTGATCACATTAGCTAGATGTCTATTACCTGGTTTCTTCTTATTAATTACTAAAAATGGATATGGTGGTTTAAAAGGGCCAGATCTTCTTAGTAGCTTGTCTGCCACGTGGTCCTTTTAAGATCTCATCAGGCAATGCAAGCAGAACCAAATGTTCTGCAGAGGTCTCAGTGTGTTTCGGTTTTTAGTTCCACATAGAGTGGCACTTCCTTGGCTCTAGAAACTGAGGTCACATCAAGAATGTTCTAGAGAGCAGGGGTGAATCTTAGCTGCAGCTGAGCTTCTATTTGTTGCCAAGTTTCTGTTCAGTTCTCAGGTAAACATGAGCGTGACAGGCTAAATGAGTGGCCATCCCACGGGGAAGATTATTTACCTTAGTCGGAGTGGTTCGTAAGTTCCACACCACTACTTCACATCAGGAGATAGGTGTCCTAGGGGCCAAGGGGATATACACACGTAGAGGCCAAGAACTGGCATCTGTCTGCAGGCTGAGGGTTGGGGACCCCTGCTCCAAGATTTATCAAGGGACAGTGGGTCTAAAAAAGCCTTTGATGCCTTTCAGCCAACCCCTGGGGAGCTGGCTGCCAAGGGGCCTGGCTGCTACTGGAGTCTACTTATGAGAAGCTGTCCAGAGTTAGCCAACCCATGGGGGAGTGGGATGGGACAGGAAGTCTCAAGGCACACTCCTCCAGGTTGCCAGGCCTGCCCAGACTTCTGACACCAGCTGCAAGGAGTTAGGATCCAACATCAAAGTCAGATGGTCAGTTTCAAGAATAAGCTCACCTCTGACACACACTGAATGCTTGTGGGCATTCTGAAAACCGTCCTTAAGTTTGGTGGTTCACTAGAAGAACTCGGAAAGCTCACTGAAAGATTTTATGCTTACAGGTATGTTTTATTACAGGGAGAGGAAACAGACTAGAATCAAAGAGAGCAAATGATAGGACAGTTCTAACCGAAGAGCTTGCATTGTCTTCAGGGATGCGTTTTCCTCGTGCCAGAGAGGAGCAGTAACACGAAGCACTGCCCTGGAGGGAAGCCACCCTAAGCGTCAGCGTGCAGGGCTTCTATGGGAATTTTACTGCAGAGTACACCTGGTCAACTGCTTGTGTGGTTAATCAGCTTCTTAGGCAACTTTGTGATCCAAGGCCTTCCCCATGAAGTCTAAGATCGATCCTCTATTTGTGGCCAGCTGCTACCCTAAAAGCAGGCGTGGTCAGCTTTCTCTCTAAACAGTAACATTTCTATCAGGTGTGACACAAGTCACCTTCTAGAAGCTCAAGGTATAAGCCAGACTTCTCTTTAGGCAGATCCACATTCTTTACATAATGGTATAGCAAGCTTCTGTCATCCCCAAATATTCCAATTCTGGGCTGGTTTCTTGGTAAATCTACTCAAATAAATCAGGAGACTTGGTACTCTGTACAGGTGTCACTAACATGTTGATACCAGGAACTGGTTTAGTTGAGGACTATTTCCCCAAATATGGGGGATGGGTATATAGATCATGCAGTGGGTTGTTGGAGGACAGCTTGGCAGCAGCAGAAGGGTTGTGGGGAACAAAGCTCTGCCTCCTGTCAGATCAACAGTGACATTAGAACTTAATAGAAGCATGTTAACCGGAGGGATCTCCACTTGTTGCTTATCTCCTGCTCACCACTCATCTTTGTTCCTATGGCCAGGTCCTTCCAAGGCCACAGACCTCTATTGGCATGGGTACAGGGTTATGGACTGTGGCCTGGGGTTGGGAGATTCTGGTAATCATAGCTCTCTTTAGTCCTTGTTCCCAAGCATCATCACCTACCTGATCAATGTATGTCACGTTGTATTAACCCGCTTAACACAGAACACAGCTGGCATGGTATGTACTGTGGTTCTTGTCCATCAACCCTCTGAAATCATATGTAACATTTTACTAACATGTCTATATTTGGCTGTAGGTAGGGTATCAGAACTCAAGTATTTCATCTAAGTTCAAAGAGGTCTTTGTCCTACAAAAGATTAAGTACTCCTAGCCTAGATGAAAATGAATTTTCTCCCCCGTCAGCACCACTGCTGTCTGACCCTCTGTGAGCTGCAGGACTTGTTTTTTAGGAGCAGGGGGTACCGTGGAGACAGGGCCTCGACTGGTAACAGTAAGGGCAATTTTGCAATCTTGGTTTGTAAGACCTTTTGGATTGATTTGAGAAGCATCAAAGCATGCTTTTCTTCTGTCTTTCCTGCACTCTGCAGGCCAAGAGTTTCTTGTGCTAAAGTAAACAATGGCAATTCTATTAGACTCTACAGAAGGAAGGGAAAGGTTTATGTTTCATACTTTTTATATTATCGCACCATCACTATGCAATTCTCTATTCTTCTGTTTAGCTTGTTTGAACTTACATAGTATCAATGCTATAAATAGAATAAAATACGCTCAATCCTGAGTATTTACAATAAGCATGCAGCTGGCAATGTGGCCTCTGAAACAACAAGCCACTTAGCCTGGTGGTCAGGCTTTGTATTTATCACCCTTAGACTTTATTAAATTGGAGCCGGCTGAGGGAGGCGGGTGGTGGTGGGGGAAAGGTTCTATTTGTTTTAAACTACAGATCCCCCCACGCTTTATTTTTTGCATCTGTTGTAGCTCTTATATAATCATGGAAATTATGATGTGTTTATGCCAGGCAGGATTCAACTTTATTTTACTTTGCTGAGAAGTCTGAAGTCTGTTCATAAAAAACTCTGTTTATTTTCAATTCATTTTGTTGAGTTCTTAAAACAATTTGGTTCTCAGCATATGAGGAAGTAAGTATCTGATGCTTGGTATTCCTGGCTCATTCGGAGACCTTGCTTGAGTATTGTCTGTTCGTGGTTCAACATGCGAGTCCGTGAGGGTTGTGGAAATGAGTGGTGATGCTTGTGATGCTTACAGATCGGGAGGGTGTACGTGGCTCCCACTTTTCACAGAATTTTATTATTGTGTGTCTACATTACAAATTCTGTTATAATGCTGGTGACATTCTTTGAAGAAATAGCAAATTTTATCTTAAAAGTCACATGGAATCTCATGTGACTTTTGGCTACATTAAATAGCCAAAACAGCTATGAAAAGTCTAACACAGATCTTATACTTGCCGATTTCAGAACTTTCTACACAGCTATGGTCATAAAAACAGATAATGGCATAAAGACAAACATAGAAACGAATGGTATGAAAGAGAGCTCACAGGTAAACTCTCACACATGTGATCAAATGATTTCTGGTGAGAATATCAAGATGATCTTTGTAACAAATGATGCTGAGGGAACTAAACATCAGCAAAAGAATGAAATTGTGTCTTTATGTTAAAACACACACACACATAAATTAAAATGAGTCAAAGACTCAAATATTAAAGCTCAAGTTATAAATGTCCTAGAAGAAAATAGAGGGAAACCTTCATGACATCAAACTTGGCCAAGAGACTGCTTTTGCACTCTTGTAGGGGAGAGCGGTTAAGCTGGGGCTGGAGTTCACACTCAGAACTACCGCTTCTCACTGTGTGATCTTAAGCATAGGCATATGAGTGTGTATGTATGTTTGTAAGTATGCAAAGAAATCTTATCTGTATCCTGGGTTCAGCATCCATAAATTTGTATAAGCTTCTGCTAAAGGTATTAGAAGAAACCTGAATCTGTATTGTATGTGGTTTTCCCCATGTTGTTCTTTTGTAAACAGTCTATTATGATAAATATTTAGATAAAATTTACATTAAGTTTAGCATTATAAGTAATATGATGATTTGATACATATGGAAGGAAGTACATGGGTTATATGCAAATATACCATTTTCCCCATTTTATTGGTATATATACACACACACACACACACACACACACACACGTGTATCATATATTCAGTGGTTACACTAATCTTGAGAATGTTGTGCACATATATATCTCAACATCATTATAATCCCTTATTTCTCCCTTTTTGACCCTCCCATCCCCTCTCTCCTCCCTCCGACTCCCAATAGCTTACCCTTTTTATTCCATAAATTGCCTGTATTCTGGTTTCTCATAATCGAGATACCGTATGATATTTAACTTTCTGAGTTTCTCTGACTCACTTCTCTAAGCATGATGGTCTCCCCATTGTGTATCATATATGTGTATAAACACACATATGTATAAATGGGAAAAATACAAGGAACTTGAGCTTCAGAATTTTGGTAGCCATGAGGATTCCTGGAACCAATATCCTACCAATACTGACAGATTGACTATAAATTCATCTAAATCTCATACTATGGATACTCATAGTAGTGTATACTTAAGTTATGTATACAGCTTGCACTTTTTAGTAAGCGATACATTGTGAACAGCTTTCTCTAACTATGGGCGTAATATTGTACATCATCTGATTAATTGTTATCCAGCATTTTATTACAGAGATATGCCTTAATTTATTTTTAATTATGTGCTATGTGGTGCAAATACAATGTACAGACACCATGCCTACTCTCCTACAGTTATGGAACAAGAGAGGAACTTAGATAACTACATGAACACGAAATATGCTAAATTCTGTGTGCTTGAGGAAGAATTTTCCTCTGGAGCACAGAGGCAGCCATTTTTAGCTTATAGACGTACTCATTATTACTAGCTTGCCTCTACATCTGTCATTAGCATCCTCGTGTATAATCTGGTGATCGTCCCCGTCAGGGCTGAGTGTCATAGTGATGACAATTCAGTCACCAGCCTCTATGTCCCTAGTGTCTGCCACAGTTGCTGGTCACAGTAGCCTCCTATCATCCTGACAAAACCTCTGAGATGGTCAGCTTAAAGGGAGGAAGCCAGACCTTTCCTGCTCGACAGTTTCTGCCAGTTGCTATTGCCACCATGTCTCTAGGATGAATGTTTATTGCTGGTTATTACTACTTGTTTTTTAATGTTTCTTATAGTATATAAAACATGTTTTGAACTGTTGTCACTGTCAAAAGAGGGAACTCTTTTTTAAAACTGAGAGGGCTCTGGGATTTCTGTCATGGGCTTGTGTGATTCACTCACTCACGTTTGTACCTGGCTTACCCACAGGGAGTATTGTGAGAAATGCGCCACTAGGTGGTTTCATCATGGTGTGGTCTTAGCATATACTTCATCAACTCAGGCAGCCGCCTCACTAGACGATATAACTTCATGCTACCATAGTCGTGTTTGTGGTCTGTGGTCCATCAAAATGCCATTATGTGGCACATGGCTGTATACTACCTCCCTCCCACGTGAGTTTGCAACCTCTGAAGAATTTGACTTGGAGCATTTACACATGTGGCCGCAGTCTTGTATTATGAGGCTCCCATGGCAGACACAGGAAACAGTGAACGAATCGCTGTAAATGACTACCAAGTCATCCAATAGCGTGCTTTTTCATTTTCTTCCTTTATTGTTGTTTTTTTTTTTTTTTTTTTTTTTTTTTTTTTTTTTTTTTTTTTTTTTTTTTTTTTTTTTTTTGAGACAGTCTCACTCTGCAATTCAGGCTGGTTCTGAACTCACTGTAGAGTCCCAGATGGCCAAGAACTCATGGCAGTCTTCCTGTTTCAGCTTCTTAAGTGCTGGGATTACAGGCAGTGCCACCACACCTGGCTGTTGTGGTGCTGGGAAATCGAATTTAGGGCCTTGCACTTGCTAGGCAAGAGCTCTCACCACTGAGCTTGTCCTCCAGCCCCCAACATCATGCCTAATTTTAAAATTATTTTTTCCCCAGTGATGTTGGAGACTG
This sequence comes from Ctenodactylus gundi, assembly GCA_004027205.1. Classification (NCBI taxonomy): domain Eukaryota; kingdom Metazoa; phylum Chordata; class Mammalia; order Rodentia; family Ctenodactylidae; genus Ctenodactylus; species Ctenodactylus gundi. The sequence continues at coordinate 336,798 of PVKB01000971.1, forward strand.
AAACGAAGGCTTCTACACTGTGTTCTATCTCCACCTCTTCAATTTTATTTTGCTTTGTTTTGAGACAGGGTATCTTTAAGTCATTAAGTTGCCCAGTTTGGACTTGAATTTACAACGCTTCTACTTTAGCCTCCATGAGTGCTGGGTTTACAGGTGTGTGCCACAGCCTCACTTTTAGAATGATTTTAGGGATTCAATCTCTGAAATTGTTATAGATACTATTTGTTCTTTTCCCCCACCTATCCTTTAGTCTTTTTTAAAAACTATTGTTTTTATCATAAAGATTAAACATTACAGTACCGTAGGAATCTTTCCAGAGAATCTCCAACCTCTGTACCTGAAGCCTTTGGCTCATCCTGTGCCACACTGGTAAGGTCCAAATCCTTCACTTACCTCCTTTACCCAGTAGCACATAGCCTTCCCTCCCCACAACCCCAAACAAAAGCTTCCTAGGGCATAGAGTCTTCAGCACTAGCCTAGAGCCAGGCACATAGTAGGGCTTCAGAACCTGATAAAAGACTACAGGGAACTATTTTTCTGCATTTAATTTTCTTTAGACTGTTGATTTAAGTCTGTTTAGGGCAGTCTGTTTTTTTTTTTTTTTTTTTTTTCTGATTCCTGCGTTTTCCTTTGTTTTTCATGGAACATGTAACACTGATTTCCTGTCAAGCTTTGCAAATAAATATCAAGGTCAGGGGCTGGAAACATTTCTGGAGCTATCACTGTGCCTCTTGATTCCTCTGGGCCAAGAAATGCTTTCAACCCAGAGGGCAGAAGTTTTTCAAAACAAGAGTGTTCCAATAAGGGCGTGTGCTTCCTCCATCAAGCTGGCCCCCTCCCTCTTTGCATTTTAACTACTAGGGGAAGATTGGAAATTCTGGAAAGCTTTTGGCTATTTTGAACCACTAGCAGGCTTGGCACAGGGGCTATGGTGATTATTAGGAGACGCTCCTACAGAGAGGACCAAGGGGACCCAACACAGGGAAGATGCCATTTCTGAAGGGTCAGCAGAGATGGCAGGGCTTCCTGCTTAGACGCACACTGCCCTCTGCCTTGCCATCTCCTGCCCCTTGTCCCTTCGACTGGTCTTGTGTTCATAGGAACTTTGGTCTCTGTGACCTGGTGGGCACTTATCCAGGCCTTACACACACTAGGCTAAAGTATACAGGAATTTTTTTCAGTAGCTTAGTCTTTTTTCAGGTCTAAGTTAGCAACACAAAGCTTCCTCTCTTTCTCCTCTACCCGTTCAGTCCTTTTCCTCTCTTTATTTCTTTTCTTTTCCTCTTTAAACACATTGTTATTTGTTTGAGGTGGGCTCTGCACTTGTAAAGAAGTGCTGGGCCAGATTCCAAGAGGTCTTGTGTTAGGACCGTCGGCAACCTCTAGATGCTCTCTTCATCTCCAAAGATGTAGCGTTGTGTTATTGAAAGATACAAGGCGAAAGTTGGAGTATCTGTGTACAGGGATGCTGCCCAGCATGGCTGAAGCTAGGCCTCGGCCAGGAGCTACCTCTGAGCTGTGAATTTTATAGTGATTTGAGAATGGATAACAAATGTCTTCATAGGAAAGGTTCAGTATTTTTCTAATCTCTTTCGGCCACCCCCAGCCCCATTAGAGATGGGAAAGAGACATTTCCTCAATTACATGTAAAGGGTTTCAGCTTGATTGCTGCAGTTATTGGAGCCATCAGAGAAACAAAGTTCCTTGTCCTTCCAAATAGTTCACTGTAACACGCGTTCAGTGATATATAAAATTACTTCCAGACAGGGAAGCCTTCCGGTTCGGGAATAGTGAGAAGATTTAGAATGAGCCCACACTCTCCCCCAACTTAACTATGCACGACTTTGCACATGTGGCTGTACCAAGGCAGCTGGAGCAGGAGAGCCTTTTTACGCCTGCCCCTGTCTTTGGTGCAACTGGCACACTCAGTCTTGGGCACCACGTTTTTATCCCCAGGGACACCTTACTAACTCTTCATACATCTTACTTGAATTACTGGCTACCACCTTCCCTGTGTCTGCCCACTTCCTATTTGTATGCATTTCTCCCTTATTAATCAAATGAATTTGCATCTGATTCTACTATACCCCCCCCCACCAGTTTAAAATTCTTTGATGGCTTCATTATCACAGAGAAAGCTCAAACTCGTGAGCTCCTGAGTCCAGGTCCTGTGCGGTCTGGGTGTACTTAACTTACTGAATTTTCTTTCCATCTCCTCTCATCTGTCCATCTATATGCCAAACTATACTTCATCGAACTGAAATTTCTCCATTATACTTTGCACTCTTACTTCCCAGTTGCCTTTGGTCATTGATCTATCTTGTCAACAAATGTTTTAATTGCATTATTAATACAGAAGGCATTTTCCTGCCAAGGGTCACACTTGGTCCTAAGTTAGTAGTAGTGGCACCTTTCATCTCCTTGGAGTTTCTTACCTGTGGAGAGCCAGCCAAAGGCAAAGTGACTCAACATAGTGCAAATGAACTTGTGGCGAGCGTGAAGAAGGAAACAAGCAGGGGTCTCTGGGAGAGGAGAGAGTCGGGCTTTGCAGGGGGGAGTTGTTTCTTTCAGACAGAGAGATCAGAAAGCCATGTGGAGGATGTGGTGTTTGAGCTGAGACCTGAAAGGTGTGTGTGGGGAAGCCAGATGAACGTATGCTCAAGGCACAGAGCGTATGCAAAAGCTCTGATGTGGAGCAGCGCTTAGCACTCTAGCGACCTGACGAGGGGTCCAGAGGAGCGGAAGCTTAATGGGTGAGGAGACAAGGAGAGGAGGCTGCTACAGGTGAGTGGTGTCCAGTCACTCAGCACATCGGGCAGTTTGAGTTATGTCCTGAAAGCCACACTAAGAGGCAGGCCTGGACAGGGCAGGAGGATAGCGGAAGTGCCCCCCCACCCCAGGTTATGGTGCAGAGAATAATTAACGTAGGGAGAGGGAGGGCTTTCCTCTGGCAGAGCATCCATTTTTCTTCTGTTGCCAATAAAAACCCCTAGCACTGTTCTTTCTCCTTTGCTTCCTTCTATTGCTTCTGACAGAGTTTGCCAGTTAGCTGAGGTCAGGATTTCCTTTTTACAAACAACCTGCTTTCAGTCAGCGGGGCCAGAGGTTTCCTAAATTACAAACCCTTTCATTTCTTCTGCCACAAGTCATCCTGTCAGTTTGTATAATCGCCCAGAATGGAGAGAAATGGCAATGTTCAGAGAGACACTGAAGGAAAGACATACTCCTACAGATGTGAGCCTTTTGGATTAAAAAAAAAAATCCTGTCCTCAGTGGCACGGATGGGCCTGCTCTAGCCGGAGCTTGGGTAGCTGTGTGTAGCTTGGTAAAACCTGCAAGGAATTTCTTACCAGTCTTAAACAAACCCACAGTGTCCATCCATCTCTGTGTTCTGTTAAACAAATGGCCCATTTGACTTGGGAAATATCCATGTCTTATGCAAATGTTTTGCCATTATGAAATGTGTGTGTATGTTTGACATTTGTAAGTGTTCATCAGAAGAAAACTTTGAAACTAAACTTTGGCAGGTTGACATAGAGTTGAGATGCTAAGGTAAAAACATTCAGCCATCGCTCCCATTCAGACAAACTGTACACTGAACATAATGCCAAATAGTTCTTGAAAACTGGAAAGGGACACCTAAAGTCACCTGAAGTCTGGTGATAGATCAAGAAAGCAAAGAAAACTTTTACTGGCCTTGTAAGGCCAGTAAAGGTTCTATGACCCCTAACATTCTTCTGATGCTGCATTGTATCTAAGAGGCTGGTTTGAGGTTATGACGCTGGTATTTTGTTGTGGCCTCTTGGGCAAAGCCTTTAACCCAAGTTGTATAATCTATAAAACAAAAAGGAGTCAACTAAATAATCTGGCGTAGAGCGTACGCATTGCCCATGGGGCAGGAGCTGAGGAATAATTTCTTTCCTATCTTCTCCCCAACTTGAGGAAGGGGGGTAGTCACACTCACGTATAATAAAAAGGCAAATCCAGACCTTTCGCTAAGACAAAAGGCAGTTAGAGCCCTGTGGACTTACTTTCTCCCGTACTTCCTTCCCACTCTGTATCAGTCTCATAGTCCTGGGTCATCCCTTCCCCTTCCTGAGTTGTTGCATCTCTCACAATCTAGAAATACTCCGAGACTCTTCTCTGCTCCCAGGTCTGCTTGGGCTATGACCTCCTCAGCTGTCAGGTTGCTGCTATCGGTTATTCAGGGAGCTTCTCCTGCCTACTCACTCCCAACCCTAGCCCCAACCCCTCATCTTCCTCTGAGTTGCTAAAGGAGTCCTTTCTAGAATTGCAATGAATTCTTTAACAACCACCTACCCACTGTTTGCAGGCAGAGACCTCACCCCTTTGGCCAGACTGTCTTTCCAAGCTCCTGTAGGCCCTGTCTGAGCAATACCTCACATATCTATGTGTTCCACGCATTTGAAGGGCTGGTTCTCTTCTTGGGGGTAAAAATTTCTGTGAAAACTTAGCCAGTATAATAATCAGTGATGTCCCATAGATATGTATTAACTTGTTTTGTCCTTATAATAGTAATCCTCTGAAACAGACATTACTGTTTTTCCTTTTTACAGACCAGGAAACTAAGGTATGATGAGGTTAAATGACTTTTCCTACCATGATGGAGAAGCTGAAATCCCAGGCAATCTGCCTATAGAAGCCTGTTTCCTAAACTCTGGGTGATCCTGTTTCAAATTGGTGCTGTGTCCCCTTACCCTGGACATGTCTGGATTCCTCTTGTGACTCACTGTTCCTCCCACCTGCCAGATCCATTAGCTGGTCTGGTCATTGCTGCACTAAAATGAACCCAGAATTCCCACTGTCCTAGTTTGACTCTGAACGCTGCTCACCTGCCCGCCCTAAGGGATTACCAACAAGTTTCCTCCCTTCTCTTGTCTCTCAACAATCAGCTTTTCACTAACAGCCACAGCTCATCTCAAAGAATAAATTAGATCAGTTTATGCCCCTGAGTTCAGTCAAAGCTGCACTGCCCTCACCCCTCCGGCCAGAATACATCCAGATCCCTGATGGCAGGCCCTCAGGTCTTCTCGATGTGTCTCCTTTACACAATCATGTATTCCTTTGCTCTGGGACCCATGGGTATGGATTTTATTTGTATGATTAAAAAAAAACTAGAAGCCTTCTTGCCGAGGCGCTTCCCTGCATTCCCTGCCCTTGTTCTTTCTTGCTGTTCATTCTTGGCTGTCAGGACTCAGGTCAAACATCCTGTCTGAGGAAGTCGATGTGTGTCAACTGAGCATATTCTGTGTTTAATTTTCCACAAAAAACTATTTAGCCTGAGTATATCTTGTTCATTCAATAATTCATTTATTGCCTAACTCTACCACCTCCAATGTGCACTCACTCCTGAAGCAGGGTCATGCCCCGCTCGGCACCAAAGTGAGAACCAGCGTGGGACCTTGTGGGTCAGTCTACTTGATGGAATATGACCTGCTCACAAAGACCTGGAGGGATGTTCAAGAGGGGCTAACAGTACACGGCATGATGGGAGAGAAAGCTCGAGAGAGGTGGAGGGATGGGTGCTGGTGCAGTAATTTGAGTGCAGTGAGGTTGGAGGCTGTCATTGTCAGCATTTTAAATGCTCTGAGCAAAAATGAAGTAGAGGTACTTCTGGGCTAACGGAACCATTAGGAAGTCTGATGTACTAGCCTAGTGTTTACCGCACACAGCAATGAGAGGTAAGGCTGAGAAGAAAGTTCAGAGTGTACTTGGAGGCTCCAGAATGCCCGGTGAGGAATCTGAGCTCTAATCCATGGTCAAAGGGAGCCCTTTGAAAGCTTTGGCCAGTGGGTGTCATGTTAGAAAATTCATCTGTTGGGTGAATGTCCTGTTTTGCCTATTATTCATACTTTCTTAAGACTAGTATCCCTTCATTCTTCACCTCTCTCTAAAGATTTCCCCTAACTATCTTTATTTTTAGGATGGACACTTCATTTTTAAAGCTGCTTGCTCTGGTGGGTAGGTACCTGAGGAAAGTATACATCGTGGGGCTGATGAATGAGACAGACAGCCACAAATTTGATTTTCACGTTTGTACATACGAATGTTGTTTCTAAGGGTAAATTCTCAGGAGAGAGCAAGTTGTGCTATTTTCTAGCTCCCTGTCAGTGATTAATCTGGAAAATCACAGAGATATATGTTGTAGGTGTGCTTTTTGATGAAACTGCCTTCTATGGTTGTCCTTTGGGTATTTAAGTAGCTAGATCTATGACCTGCAATCCAGGATACTTTACACTAAATTCTCTTCTAGAATTGACAAAGTTGAGCGAGCGTCCAGCTTATATAATTTGCGAGGAACTAAAGAACTTTTCCATTCATCAGTTCTTACAGTGATCAAAGAAACAGCTGCTGCTTTCTGGTTCTGGTGCCCTGTAGGACTGATTAAGTCATCAGTACAGTTGATTCCTACAGCTTCCTCTGTTGGCCTCTGAGTGGTCTAATGCAACCAAGATATTCCTATTTCGTGTAACTGAGAGGAATAAGATGATCCCAACACTCAAGGTGTATACAGTACTTCACAAATCAATTTTATTAATTTAAACACAAAATGAAGAAAAATTCTGTACACAACTGTGGACACAACACACTTTTTTTTTTTTACAGTAAGGCCGATAAATTTTGTCTTTTCAGTCTGCAGAGTACAAAAACATAAAAGAAGTTTTAAAAATTTGTCCACTTCTGCTTCCTTCAATCCCAAGATGAAAAGAGAAACTAATTAAACTGTTAAATACTTTGGAGAATTCACAAATGACTAATTCTAGCAGCAACATGAAACTTCAGAAAATGATGGAGTAGCCCTTTAGCTACTTTAGATCAAAGCTTGTGGGTTCTGGCCCATCCCAATAGAATATTAAAGAAAATTTACTGAAAGAATAATTCCATGAAATGGGAAGGTTTAGGTGGGAAAGACTAGTGCCTAGACAAATCAATCACTTTTGGAGAAAGTGTTTTACAGTTATGAGAAAGGTGACAACTTTTCTTCCCAGATTTCTGGTTAACATGTACCATATAACATAAGCGGAGAGCGGTGTTATTGTTCTGGTGATGATGACCAGGTCTTGTCCTCTATTGGCAATCAACTTGGTGGGAGGGTAGACAACATGACTGGAGAGAATAATGCAAAGTCTTGCTGATCTCAAGCTACGTGGTAACGTCATCCTTTACCTAAATAAGAAAATGCAGGCACGACAATAATTCTGAGCACGTGAAAACTCTGCTAGTCCCCCAACTCATGAACCATTTTATTAATAAAATATATCTATCATCTATATTCTTTCTGTGGGTTGAAGCATTCGAATATTTTTTCCAAGTAGTTACATATAATACATTAGTATTAAAATGAAAAAGGTGGTCATAGAACTCTGTTCAAATTAATTAAAAGACTGCTATGTTATTTTATCAATGCCCTCCTAAACTCTTTTTTAATTGACAGAACAACTAAAGGGTGGGGGGAGAAGATTTGAAAAATGAAGCCGTTATTGACACTTGACATCCATGCTTTTGGTCTTGACAACATTATTTCTTAAAAAATCCATTATCTACATATTTATAGCCGATCCTTGGATAAGGCACTGCGCACGCGCCTGTGCTTCTGCTGCCTCCAGCTACCAAGGCATTACTACCTTTCAGTTCCACTCTGCTGAACAATATGTAAAGGAATCGTTATTACAAATTTACACCAAACATTCTTTCTGTACATGATTGTCTCAGTGATGTACATATTATACGCTTAAATTAGACATACTTTACTTTGCAATGTGCTAAAATTCAAAGTACTTGTCGCATCATGAGGCAAAGGCCTTTGTTCACCTATTTTTTTCTGTTATCGTCTCTTCAATATTTAATGTCAAATTGCATGGTATGTGAATTATACCTCAGCAAATCTGTTTCAAAGAAGAAAAAAGTCTGTTCATAAATAAGTAGAGATGTACAGATTACCCTGGGTATGAGATACCAAAAAGTAAACCTTCTTTCGTTATGAGAAAATTCCTCCACTGGTATTCAGGAAAACCATTTCAGTTTGTCTCGTGCAATCAGATTTGCTGTTCTGAAGAAGTTGTTTCTGTCACATTGAAAGCGCTAAAAACTGAAGTGTTTGCAGGTCCTTTATTCACAGGTTTGAACCGTGTAGTTACTGTGGCAAAGACACATCACACTGTGCTAGAACATTCTCACCGCTTATTTTCACTGGATTCACAGTACTAGATTTAACAGCTGTTCTGAAGAAAGAGATGTGGTCTTCCATTAACTGTGAGGCAGACGTCAAGGCCAGCAGCAGCTGCACATCAGTAAGTTGAAATTGCTACATCCTGGAGTCCAGCGCTGACATGAGACAGTCTTGTTGGGTTTGGCCCTTGCCACGGGGCAATTGTGCGGTTTCCTAGTGACATGCGGCTGTTACAGGTACTCCAGTTCAAGGGCATGATGTAGGGCCATGAGGTCTGAGTGACTGGAAACCCTCCAGAAGGGCATCGCATGCTACAGAAGGAACAGACACACAGTGAGGACAGGGAACACACCCATTACATAAGCCCTTCCATCTTCTTTTGAAACCCAGTACCCTGCTTGTATCATTTCAGTTTTCAGTATTATAAAAATTTCCAGCTATCATCTTAACATCACAGCTATTGAAAACAAAAACTCAAAACTCGATCCTCCCTGAAGAATACCGGACTGCGTTTTAAAATATAATCCAGAGTCTGTTTCTTTTAAGGAGGTGATAGATGTTTCTTAACTAGATCTCCTCTGAGATTCAAATGCCAATTCCAATATTAAAATAATCTCTATGAATGAAACGTTACCGAATAAAAGCAGTCTCTCAATCTACATCCAGTGGATTTTTAATACTGAAATTGTAAGGAATTTGTGTTTTGTGATCCTAAGCAGTTTTTCTTAGTTGGTAGTAGTTTACATTTTTTTCCAAACTTAATCTTGCTCTTCTATGAGACTGTTCTTTCTCATTTATTTTCATGAGTTGCTCTTCAAAATGACCTTAGGATGACACCATATGGGAGCAGTTTTAAGTGGCCATCTAAGATGTGTTTAAGTTCTGTAGGTGCTGTTTCAGCCAAAGATCTAAAAACCAATTTTCAATGACAGGAATATTGGTGAGACTTGTGAATAAACTAAAACAAAAACAATGAAACCAGGACAAAACAGGTTGCATCAATCCATGATGATAAACTTCAATTGCTTGCTCATGAAGGACTACAAGTACTTACACAACAAGAAAATATTTTTCTTAAAAGAAAATACTACCTTTTGGAGAACAAAATTCTGCTTAACCTGTGAAATAATATCCCCTCCCCCCCCCATTTTATTGATATTTAAGGTTTACAATGAAGTTGAGCATTTTGTGCACATATGCATCTCGTCAGGGTGACAAGGACTTTCCCACTTTGCATTTGTCCTTCCCTGCATTTGTCCTTCCCTCTACCCACCTCTCCCTCCTTCCTCCCCACCCTACTAACCACCCCCCCCCCCCCCCCCCCCCCCCCCCCCCCCCCCCAATCCCGTTCGCATTGTTTTTCATTTTAAGTTCCATGAGATAGTTGTGATCTGGGTCTCTTATATCAGAGAGACCATTTGATGTTTCACTTTCTGCTTCTGACTCACTTCACTAAGCATGATGTTCTCAAGCTTTTTCCATTTGCCTGCAAAAGCCTCCACGCTGTTGGACTTTATAGATGCACAGTATTCCATTGTGTATAAATACCAGTTTTTGTATCCACTGGTTTGTTGACAGGTATTTTGGTGACTTCCATATTTTAGCTACTGTGAGCTGTGCTGCTATGAACATGGGTATACATATATATGTCTCTGTTATGTGTTGTTTTGACCTCTTTTGGATATATTCCCAAGAGGGGTGTCGCTGGATCGAAGGGGATATTTATTTCTAGTCTTTTCAGAGATCTCCATACTGCTTTCCAAAGTCGTACGAATTTACATTCCCACCAGCAGTGAAGGAGAGTTCCTTTTTCCCCACAGCCTCTCCGGCACTGATTGCTATTTGACTTGTTGATACAGGCCATTCTCTCTGGAGTGAGATGGTATCTTAGTGTTGTTTTGATTTGCATCTCTCTTATGGCTAGGGATGTTGAACAACTTTTCATGTATCTATTGGCCATTTGAACTTCTTCCTAAGTGAATTCCCTCTTCATTTCTTTTGCCCATTTTTCAATAGGATCATTGATTTTGATAGACTTACTTTTCTTCAGCTCCCTGTATATTCTAGTTATGAGCTTCCTATCTGAGTTGGTGGTGGTGAATATTTTTTCCCAGTCTGTTGGTTCTCTTATTACAATGTTGATAGTTTCCTTTGCTGTGCAGAAGCTTTTTAATTTGACAAGATCCTGTTTGTTAATAATGGGGATAATTTCTTTTGCTCTTTGTGTCTTGTCAAGGAAGTCTTTGCCTACCTCTGTGTCTTTTACATATTTGCCTAATTTGTCTTCTAGGAGGTTCGGTGTTTCACTTTTAATGTCTAGGTCTTTGATCCACTTTGATTTGATTTTGGTGCATGGTGATAGGTGTGTGACTACATTCATTCTTTTCATGTGAATGTCCAGTTTTCCCAGCACCATTTGTTGAACATGCTGTCCTTTTTCCACTGTATGCATTTGGCCCCTTTGTTGAAGATTAAGTGATTGAGGGTGTTTGGGTTTGTCTCTGTGTCTTCAATTCTGTTTCACTGGTCTGTCTGTCTATTTTTGTGCCAGTACCAAATTGTTTTTACAACTACTGCTTTATAGTACAGCCTGGTGTCTGGAACTGTAATGCCTTCTGCCTTGGTCTTGTTGCTCAGGATTGCTGTAGCTATTCTTGGTTTCTTTTGGTTTCATATGAGTTTAAGAATTGTTGTTTCAAGTTTTTTCAAGAAACTTTTAGGTATTCTGATAGGAATTGCATTGAATCTATATATCATTTTAGGTAGTATAGTCATTTTGACTATATTTGTTTTGCCTATCCAAGAGCAGGGGATGTTCTCCATTGTCTAATGTCTCCTGTAAGTCCTTCACTTCCTTGGTTAGGCATACTCCTAGGTATTTAATTTTTTAGATTTATTTTTATGCATGCAACAATGTAGAGGCCTAGGTATAATTTGCAGTTTTACTTCTGAGGTACTGAGGTAAATTTTTGACTCTGAGGTGAATCTAGCATGGAGAAATACAGAAATGAGTTTTTCTTACTTGTTTTTTTCAATTTGTAGGTAATAATGGAAGCTATTATTTTGGTATGATTATATTTCTGTTATTCAGATAGAAACTAAGTACATTTATTAGCAATGTGTTTGCCTCAAATTATCTGCTAAATTCAAATATCATATTCCAATGTCAGTTGTAGATTTTTCTGGTCTCACTACTACTTTGAAATATCTCTATATCTTATCTCTCAATAACAGAATAGTCTAGAAATGAGTGCTTAAAAATCTCTAGATTTTAGAAAAATGTTTCTTTTGGTACCTTCAGACTGTAAGTAAGGAGTATCACTATGCATTGAGTGATTTTGCTTTTTTTTTTTTGTACTTTGTGGGCACAAGGTCTGAGTATAGAGAAGAGTATATGGTCTTAACTAACCCTCTCTCAGTCTGTGAGCGAGTAGGAGAAATGCTCAGATGGTTGAGTACAACAACCATGAAAGTCTTATGCATATTTTAAGAGAAGTAGGAGGGGTTGGGGGAATTACCTTCGCTTTAGAAAATTGGGGAAATTCCTGAGTAAAAGAGGTGGTATTCTGAGCTGGAACAAAAGGGTGAGAATTTGGAAGAGAATTCCAGTGACTGTGGGTTGGGGCACAGAGATGGAGAAATTCACTGTTAATACAATCACTGGGTGTGAGAAGAAAGTGTGGCTGGAGACATGACTGGTGCCAGAGCCAGACAGTACGAGGCCTGGTAAGCTCTGCTGAAATATTAGATGTTGTCTCAGGGACTGTCATTTTTCTGTTGATGAGTTCTGGGATTGCAGGCCTGTGCTATTAGGCCTAGCTAGCACATCATTTTGAAAGAATTTTATTTTCAAAGTTTTTAAGTATTTAACTATATATAGTATTCTTTTATATTTGGTGTCTACTTGGTGTCTATTTTGATATCCTTTTAATTTCTAATTAACTTGAGTTTTTCATATTTCATGTGATTTGCTAGTGATCTGCTGTCCTTCCACAAACCAACTTCTCCTTTCTATTGACCTTATATACTGCTATTTCAGGATGTTAACAAAGGACATTAAGGGCCCTTCAGAGAACTCTCCGGAACTATCAAGATAGCTATTTTCACATATATATCAGGATACTTTTGAGAGGTAAGATTTTTTTTTCTCAGAAGCTCAAATTCTTATGCATGCTACTTGAATGTAATTAGATGTTTCCCACAGAAAGTTCTGTACATATATAACCACTAACAATGAAACCTGAATGTAGTTGGTCTATTTAGAAATATACAGAGAAAAGAGAACTGAAAAAAACCCAGCTAATTCCTTGGCATATGGTCAAATCGGGCATTTAATTGAATAGGAAGCGCAGGACTGGTTCAATGATTGTGGTCTGACATCTGTAGAGGTACAGGGGCTGATGATAGCCTAAAGTACATTTAAACTATTTCGCTGTGAAACTGTCCTCACAATACTATCTCACACGGTGAGCTTATCACAAGGGGCTCTGAATTGGCCTGTTTGCTGGTAATGAAATCCTAACAATTTTAGGCTTCCCACATGGCATATTAATAAACACATGGCCTAGCAGCACCTCAAAACCAGTTCAAGTGATGAACTCTGCCTGTGGCATTTGACACACACGTCAGCACAGTGCAGTGGAATTGAAGGTATTCCTTGGAGAAGAACTGCCACATGTTTTTCAGTGACAGCCAGTGGATTCTGGGACAGTTGCTCGGAGGACTTTAGCTCCATCCTTAGCATTGCCTCATTACATGAAGAGGAACGATGCCTGCCACAGTCAGCAGTTTCATTTTCACAAAAAAGCAGCGCCACTTGGAGGAAATGCCTGCTTACTATCAGGAGGATGCTTCAAAGGAAACTCAGTCTAGGAGCGAAGGGCCTCGACTCAAAATCCTGTTAGTAGAGAATCAGAGCTAATACCGTACTGTGGCAATATTTTCCCTTCCTAGGCCCACAAGGGATGGAATGATCTGGTGTATTTATAAGAGCTTCCCATAACAAGTAGGTATAGCTTTTCCCCCATATATCAATGCTAGCCATTGGAATAAGTACTTCTCATGTGAAATTAGAGAGACATGATGGCAACAGAGGAAAAGAGGAGCTCCCACTAGAATGAGGAGACCTGGGTTGTAATTCCCACTCTGGCATAAGCTGTGTGGCCTTCCATTATGACACTCTCCCTGGAGCCCCCGTTTATTTGTAAAATAAAACAGGATACTTGTGAGGGGTAAGATGATTCCCACAGAGAACTGTCATTTTAATTTAAATGACTTGCTTCTAGATTCATAATTTTAGTATCAAAACAAAGTCCATTAGCTATAATGTTTGGTTCCTATGGTAGAAATGCAATATATAATTGGTCCAAGACATGAGCTCCTAGTGCCTGCTTAAGACTTATCCGATGAGGCCATTTGATTACAATGTGAGGCGATATGGGGTCAGACATCAACTTTTTAAATTCAAAGAGAAGTCAGCTGTGAGCTAGGGAAGGAAAGCTGGACTCACAGTGAATTGGAAGAATGCACAAAGTCAGAGGAATGGATGGTCAGGAGGCCGGACGCTGAGGAGGAGAAGCGCATGTCTGACAAAGCTGAAGGTGCGATGGGCAGAGGTTTTTCAATAACTAGTCTGGAAACAATGGGGCTAGATAGTTTGTTTATTGTGGGGAATAATAATGATTTTTTTCAAGTTTAAAATCCCTTGGAATATCTAAGGAATTTAGCTTTTTATGTTGTAAATGAAAGGGAAAGGAGTCTAGCACTCCCTGGATGCTGCCAGGCACCTGGAAGAAGGTACCTTAAACAATCTGAGGAAGAAGCCAAGGGAAGGAGGTGTGTGGGACAAAGGTAGATAGAGAAACAGCAGAGAGGCGCTGAGAATAGTGGCCGCAGTGGTAGGAGATATTTGTGAAAAGATAACGAAGGGTTGGAAAGAGAGGCCACCCAAGCAAGTCTGAGAGGGCAAGCCTGTTTAGGACAGCTGAATTGAAAATCAACATATTCACATACGCAGATGGGTATGACACGCGAGGCCTCAGGGAAGTGAAGCTCAGGGGACAAAACTAGCTACGCACTAATCTAATAGAACAGGTAGCCGAAAGTGTGGCATGTGCATGATCAATGTAGAAGGATAGGCATTTATCAGGACATGTAGGTACTGAAGTCTAATATGTTTTGGGTCTTTCAAACCAAAATATTTCCCAGTGGGAAAATATAACATATTTTTCCTGTTCCTCTGGTCTATGACTTTCCAAATCACTTTGGGTTACACATGAATTCCATCACTATATTAAAATCTGGGTACACAGACACATGAAAAGTGACTTTCTGGTGAATTATTAAATTGCACTAATAAAATCTCCTGAAATTTAAAAGCACCCTTTACAAGAACTGTGCTGCACTACAACACACTTGTAGAAATTTATCCCACAAAATACACTCTCATGTGCTTTAAGCATATAAAGAACATTCATTGCAGAACTGTCCAGAGTAGTAAATACTGAAACCTACCTAAAGGTGTGGCCGCAGGGATGGGTTAAGTAAAGCACACCCACACAATGGAATAGCCAAGTAGTCACGAAAGAGAAATTAAAATGCAGAGCTCTGATATAGATAATTGGTAGAATAGGAATATAAAGAAAATTGTGTAATTATTAATATTAAAAAGAAAACTTTGCTGTGTTTCCATATACATGTTATTTCCAGAGAGGTACGTGTAGATAATTCCCCAATTGCAAATTCAGAGATCTCAAGACTACGAACCCCCTATGAAAGTTCTTTACAACATTGCCTTTTCATTATTCGTATCTCTGCTTCCCCCCTAGATAGCAGTGGGGCCTGTAAGAATAGAGACTCAGCCTATAGCAAGTTCTCATTAAGTGAATGACTTCAGATTATAACAGTACAATTGTAATCTTTTGCCCCACTTAAAATGAAAAACTTCTCATCTTTACTATTGTAATGTATTTTAATCTTTATGCCCCACTTCAAGTGAAAAAGTCAAATTGCATTATATTTTTTCTTATGTTTAATAGAAGTAGCTTCTCTTAAGTTTCAGATCTACTATTAACAAAGCTAGCTACTAACATTTTGATTTTTTAAAAAATCCATACAGCAGTCTAATAATGTTGTACTAACTTTTATACTAATTTCAGAGTTTAGACTAGTTCTAGAAGTCTTCATACTACCTTGGCAAAGAGAATCAGGATGATAGATTTCCAATGACTTCTAACAAAAAAACCAGAGAATTACGGGGTTCTGTTTATGGCTTTTGAAAAAAATAACTTTCTCTATCAAAAGGAAATGATGTAGGCAGATGAAAGACATCCTCACAGGGAAAAAAGGAGTGTTAAAAAAGTGTAGGAAACTGAGACACAAACTAAGTGGTTAAAATTCATTTTAAAGAAATGTAAAATGTTTGATTTTGCAAAACACTTTCATGCTTAAAGGTGTTTAACTTCACTAGCTTACTATGAATTTTATGTAGTAATTAAAATTGTTCTGTGAAATATCAAATTAATGTTTTTAAATTTTTAATTAGGAAATATAAAATTAGGAAGATGAGAACTATACAGTTACAGATCTACATCCCAAAAGAAGTTGCATACTTTAATAGATGGTCTTTAAAAATCATATTTAGCAAACACAGCACCTGTAGTTTTAAGGCAATTTTTTTTTTTTTCTAAATCTAATGGCCAACAGAAGTAACCAGTTTGAAATCCTAAACTTAGCACTCCGGGGTTGGGTGGAGAGGGGGTTAAGATTACAAGCATGTGCCTCTGCACCCAGCTCCTTTGATCACTTGCTGTCTCTGTGATTTGGCCAGGTTACTCACTTCAATTTTCTCACTTGCAAAGTGGGTCTAAGGCTTCCTTCCTTGTAGAGTTACTGTGAGGGTGCAATATGAGTTATTGCATAGGAATGCCTAAAAGTGAGTTTGGGATTAAAGAGTTTTAAAATTAGTAGCGCCTCTTTCTACTTACCACTATGATTATTAACCTTCCAGTATGTGTTATCAATTCTTCATTTACTTTAACTTGAGCTCTTACATGTAGTTTTAAAAATATATAAAAAGCTATAGTCTTTTTCCATCTTAAATATTTCTACCAAGTAACATATTCTCTATCCATGCAGTGCTTCACTTTAAAGATTCTCATTATCTACAGGCAATTATTAAAACCTCTTTCAATTCACGCATAAGACAATTATTTAAAAAGGCAGAAAAGGCATTCTCCTTAGGTAAAGTTAGAAAATCTAAGACTGGTTAAGCTGACACTGAATGATAAATTGATGGTATCTGAATCTTCTATATTAGGAATTTCCAAAAAATCTACACTTTATACACAGAGGCATCTCTCACATCACATGTTTGGGACTCCTGTCATATGTACCCCTGAGATCAAAGCTGAAGCTAGGAAAACTCAGAGATTTCAAAGAGGGGTCTGTGAAACGTTTTTGCGGTGTATCTGGTATAAAAAATAACAGGACCAACGATGAATAAATACTGTATCATGGTTTGGGTCTGGGATATCCCTTTAAAAAGTCATGTATTTTGGATATCAAGGGTTATCTGTGGATTCAACCACTAATGATTTACTCTTAAGAGGTGGGGCCCCACCTGGAAGGATTTATCTCCCTTGCCAGGTGAGCCTTTTTTTTTTTTTTTTTTTTCAGTTTTCTGGCTGGTACAGATGAACAGCTTTCTCCAGGTAAGCCTCCGCCATACCCTTCCACCCATTGCCTGTGAATGGACTGGGACTTTCTGGAACTGTTCCCTTTTAAGTTGTAGGTGTCAGATATTATGTTCCAGCTACAAGAAAACGACTGAGACACAGTGGGAGAATTTTTAGTTCTTCAAAGATAGCAAATATCTTACATCTACTATTGCTATTAATTCTAACATCAAAATAAGAATTCTTCCACTTTGTGCTCATGGAAACCAAACTTGCCAAAATACACATTTAAGGGAGGCTTAAGAATGAAACCTTGTTAGGGTCCAGAGGATTTTATCTGTGTTTCTTGTGTTTTAAGTGACTATTTGCATAAGCGCCCCCCTGCCGACCATAAACTAGAAAGCCACATGGGGCAACTTGCTTTCCTGAAATTAAACTTTCGGTGAATCCAAGAGAGAAAGAACAAGCTAAAGGCACGTTTACCTTCCGGCCCTGGGCCACAGTGCTAAGAGGTGCAAAGCTGTTCCATGCCTCCCAAGCCACTAGGAAGTCCTAACCAGGAACAGCTTGGAAGTTTCAGAGGTTTTCACAAAAACTAAGCTTTAGTCAAGATTCTCACCAAATACCTTCCTGGTTTAAGTATAAGGAATTCTGTTATTTTAGACAAGACTGTAGGAACAAAGCCCAAAGGGCAAAAGTATGTGCCCAGCGATAGCTCTGTTGGTGGACTGGCAATGGGGGGAATTTCCACCCAAACTCCAGCAGCTGGTGATCCCGGATATACACACTATCAAGGATAGAATTCAGTTTAATTCAATAAAAGTAAACCTTCAGGGGTTATACTTTGGGCTGAAACTATAATGTTCTTGAGCCTTTGTTATTGCTACACTACTGCAAATTAGCTGAATTTTATCCTTTATGGAAATATTCAGACATTCATAAATGTGTATGGAGGGAATGATCCCCAACCTCTAAAGCTCAGCTGGAGTTCCTGAAATAGCACATACACAAGTAGTTAATAACAAAGGTTACTTGCTACTGATTTCATAGATCCACTAGGGTGTTTTTATGGAAGTTACATACCTTAATCTGATCTTCAAAATAGTCCATTTATACACAAGGAAAAATGGTAGGTTAAGAAACTCAAGCAAAGTCAAGGGATAGGTAAATGACAGGCACAAACTTGGGTGGGATTAAGAATCCTAGTTACCACTGGCTGGTCCAGTTAAAGTATAGGTAAGTAATACTATAACTGAGCTCCTACAAAGAGGGGACACACAAAAGGTAGTACTAAGATAACGACAGGAGAGCTTTGGAACAAAGATCCGTCTGGGTAAAGGCAGCAGAGGGGAAAATGGGCCAGGTCAAAGGAAAAGCTGTTACAGGTTGAATAATATATCACGTATTGGCAACTTGGCCCCTAAATTCACAAGTTGACAGTTTTTGAAAGTGGGCCTTTGAGAGGTAACTGAGACGAGGTCATGATGGCAATAGTGATTTGATAAGAAGTGGAAGAGAGACCTGAGTTAGCAGTGCATGTGCTCTGACTGGACTGCTACTGTGTCATTACTCATCAGGGGGCCCTCATGAGATGCTGACATCACGATCAGGAAATTCTCAGGCTCCACAACTGTGAGTCAATAAATTTTTTACAGCAATCAAATGAACAAAGAGTAAAGGTCGGCAGATAGATGTAGCTGTACTGTTGGGTGCAGGGGGACAAAAGTGGGTGTGGCCATCACGTCCTAATTGCTGAGATACACTATATGACATCTACCGCTCCGGGGAGAAGAAGCTTATTTTGGCTTACTTTTCAGAGGTCTCAGTCATCCATGGCTGGCTGGCAAAGGTGGCAGGTGGAAGAATCGGGTGGAAAACATTTGCACAAGGCCTCACAAGGGAAGAGAAGAGCCACACTAGTGAGGAAGGTGTCGCCTCCCAGGTCGTGCCCCCACTGCTCAGGCCCTACCACTTGATGCCCATGATCCAAACACCTTCCAAACACATGAGCCTTGGGGAGAGATTCCAGATCCAGACCACGACAGCAGAAAGATCGAACTGATAGGCTAAGGAATGTGGTTCTCTCCTTTCAAAATACAATGAAATGTGAAATGAGACAACTTCTGATTAAAGGAATGACAAACTTGAGAGATTCAGAAAAATAAAAATGAAGTACATGAAGTAAATCTGCAGCCAAGAGATCGACAGGTCTTCTTTCTGATTACCCCAAGAGAGGCAGGTACATCAAATCCTGTAGGACAGTAGATCATTATTGTCTTACAAGCCAGCTCTGGCCACCAGGTACAGGCTTTCTGAAGTAATGTTCGAATTATTCTTGAGTTTCAGATAACCAAGCCTGAACCACTTAGCCACATCTGCCCTGGATGCAGAATGGAGCACACTGGAATGAGAACCTTCTGTGGGATGGCTGCACCTTGAACCTTCATTTTTTTCTAATCTCAGTGTGTGTGTATATATAGTGAATACTGACCCCCATGACATTGACTTCAGGAACACCACTATTCAAAAAGATCACTTTGTATTTGTGGAGTTTGACACTGCCCTTTTTCCACTCTTCTGGCTCTACAATGTGTTTAGTCTGTTTCAGAGAAATGGAACTTGTTTGAATGATCCAGTCATCAGAATTCTGAACACTAGAGAAAGTGAATGGCCCAAGATGCACCTGTGGAAACACTCACCTTTTTAGCTCCCTGTTCTTCTTCCACTCCATCTCCGATAACAACATATACCACTTTTCTTCCAAACCTTTGAATAATCCTCTCAAAACAGCTTTCCTTTCCTAATCAAGGATAGAAAATGTAAAGTTTGGCTAATAGCATGGGCATTTTTTATATACAACACTTTCCTCTGGTTCAAATCTCTCCCACTTGTACAATCATTGCCATTGCAGTAGGAGGTGGAGCACCACCATATTTTTAAAATTGTAAAGTAATTAGAACTTAGCCTTCTCTTCCCTGAAAATTGACAGTTTCAGCAGCCTTTTCCAAAAGATTTGTTTACTAAAAAGTGAAATCTACTCAATCCCAGTATAATGATTAGGGAAAAAGTTTTGTTCTGCAGTCTTATTTTTTTGTCCCCATAAACTGAGATTAAACAAAAGCATGCAATACTGGCAATGTATTTTTAAGTTGATTTTAGAAGAAGTTTTATAATATATCAACCTCTGCAAAGAATGATTAAAAAATAACTGGACTCGGTTTTGGTAATAGCAAGAAAAAACAAACAGCAGAATTAGATTATCCCTTTCATTTTCAGGTTGAATTAAAGACCTTCAAAATGTATTTCCTGGAAATATTCTTATAAAACTCCACAGCAAGGCTCTACCCACTTCACCCATGAGCCTCGTGCTCAGTGAAGCACTTTCCTAGAGGAAAATTGGGATAAAGATAACAGGACACCTTCATCTGTCCATTGTCCTTCCCATGTCATGGCTTAGCGTGGGCTTCCTTAGCCGCTACACTGTCAGCACAGCCCTCAAGTTAATGCGGGCTTTGTCTCTTCTTAGAGAAGAACCCAGTGTTCCAAGTCTAGGGCTGCCAACGGGGTCATTTTGATGGACAATGGGACAGTTTGTAGTTTTCAAATGTGAACGGTTGAGCAAGGCCTACACCTCTTTCAAATAAGGATCAGATATACACATGAACAAACTGCTTGTTTGCCTAAACAAATGTCTGCTTCATGTTTGTTTTTTTACCCTAAAATCTCTCGTTTGCATCTGACAGAATGAAATAGAGCTAGCCTTATTCAAAGGATGCAATTTCAATGCTACTTTAGATGCCTACTAAACTGTGAAACATCAAATCACATTAAGAAACAAACTCAAAGTGTAGCTTTCACTGCAAAAATACACTACCAAACACATGGCACAACCATTTCCCTCCTCTTGGAAAAATGCGTGCTTTTGCTCATTTTTCTTTCATGGAAAGAGGAGGATGAAACTCATTCTAAGGTAGAGTTGTATTGAACAAAAAACAAAAATAAGAGAATTGTTGTCTATGTACTATCTCCTGTAGGATTCATAAATTTTGTACAACAAAGATTTTAAAAAATGAAATTAGCTTTTATAAATTCATATGCAAAGTGGTCACATGCAAAGTGGTCACTGTAATGAATTTGTTGTACTTGAAAAAATGTAATAGCTCTGCTAAATGCAAGGACAGTCATTTTTAAATCTTCGGCATTTTGTCTGCAATGAAAATTTGTTTTCTGCATTAATATTCACATAGATCTAATCTGATTGTATAGTTAGCAATAAATCCAGGCGTTTCAATCTCTACTTATTAAATATGTATGAATATGAGATTCTACCCCTGGTTTTGAGATAATTTCTACCACTACATATTTTTAATTCTAATTTATATTTTATACTGGAAAATAATATCCAATATTTCAAACAGAATGCCCATTTTAAAATGCTTACTTAATTGTCTTTGTAAGTTCCTATTATCATTTTCAGATCTCTGGGATTAAACTTCAACACATTTGATATGTACTATGCTAGTTACACTTTTCTTTTGACAGGGTAAGCATTAACCTTTTATACTTTAAGCTTTGAAATTTACCTCAACTTTTATATACTCATAAGCCTCACCAGAAGCCCTATTAACAAAATAATATATTGCCTTGTTATTACCATAGAATTGATGAAAATAGAATTAACACATGACTTAAACTGATTGCTCTTTTATGGAACATATAGCATATAAAATTTCTATTTAATAGGCCACTAAGAATTTACTTTTTTGCTCTGTCTTTTCTTTCTATAAGTATTTTTCCAATGTTCTATTCTTAGCCTGTTGAAGAAGTATGGGTCACTCTTAAACTCTAGACATGAACGTTTCCAACTTGTGAGGTCTGCCTGAATACCCTGTAGGCTTTTCTATTCAACACTGATATGGTTTAACACAATTTTCTCATCAATTAATTATTCTTCTACTGTCCCAGGTACCTAAAGGAATCCCTGAATTAGCAGAAATTTATTTATCAATTTTTTATTTTACAAGACACTTTTTTTGAGACAGGGTCTCACTCTGTAGCTCAGGCTGGTCCAGAACTCACTATGGAGCCCAGGCTGGCCTTGGGCTCATAGCAATCCTCCTGCCTCAGCCTCCAGAGTGCTGGGATTACAGGTGTGCGCCACCACACCAGGCATATGTGGTGCTGGGGAATTGAACTCGGCTACTTCGTGCTTTACTTAGTGCTGGCTAGGCAAGTACTTTAACTGTGGAGCTATTCCTCCAGCCCCTGGAAACATTTTTTTGAGTATTACTATTATCTGGGCATAGAGCTATTATGCTGAGCAAAACATACAATCCTCAACAATATTAAAATCTGATGTGGAAGTCAGACTATATACATAATCAATGAAGTAATTATTTAGTAATCATTTAGTAACTATTTGGGAGAAGTACAGGAGTTAGAAGAGTACAAAGAGATGACCTACAGGAATTCCATTTTTGTTCCCTTTTCTTAAATGGATTTGAACCAGAAATTGCCTTCTTTCCTCTTTCTAAGGTGCTTTTCTACCTCCCCAAAGAAATACTAAAATAACATCTCCTTAGGTTAACATTCAGAGCCATTTATAATTAGACCCATGTCTTGTCTTTCCAGCTCTAGACTCCCATGGGCACGGCACACTAGCCACTCAGGAGCGCTCACGTAATCTCAGCCAAGAACATGTCTTAATTTGTCTATCCCTTTGATCTTCGTAGTGTATCCAACTGGCAAACTTTTATTTATTCTCCTATACCCAACTCAAATGTCATTTTGTCCTGCTTTCACTCATATTTGCCCTTTGCCACCTCCTGGCTGGGAGCAAATCTGCTTCCCCTTCTACCTAACATTCAGGTCCTTAGCATAGTACCAACGGTACAGAAAGAAGTTTGAAATAGAAGTCAGAGAAATCTGGCTGGATTTCTATCACCTACTCATTTGAATAGCTTTAGTTTCCTCATTTATAAAATGTAAATATTGACTTAAATGTGTAAAATACTTAGTGCAGTTCTGGACATCTATAGATAACCTGATAAATGCTGATTTACATTATTTATTGCATTGGATTACAGTTATTTAGATGACTGCTACTTTCGAGAACAAGAGCTGTGTTTTTTATTTCTACTTTTATTCTGTCTTCATCTATATTCTAATCAAATTTCCTATTAGTCACCCCCATCACGTTTCCTTCTTACAAGAAGCTTAGTATTTTGTATCTCAATAACAAAAATGGTAGCTAAATTGTTTGTACATATTAAATTAAAAGCAAAACAAACTCCATTTCTAGTAATAAGGAAATTGTTTTTAGTTATTTCATTTCTATCTTGCCGTTTTATATTATTGCTCATTTTTGCTTATGAAACATTTTATTGATGTTGTGTAAAAGAATAAAAATACAGTAACCCAGAATTAATGTTATTTGTATCTAAAATTAAATTTGACTTCAGCTACATGAATTTTTTTTTTTATATTTCTCATGATAGCTAAATCTAATTAGGGAAATTACTCTAGTTTTTTGATGTATCTAGCACTCTAAAATTATCATATACTGCCTTTCTATACTAGTATCATATACTACTTCCTATACTAGTTTGAAGGGAGAAGGATGATTTAAGACAAAGCAAAAAAATAGCATAACTCACCTATTTTAGTTGCACTGTAAATATTTTCTATTGGAAATACAATTCCTAATCCATAGAGCAGGACTTTTGCCAATGCTGGGATGAGCTGAGTAGTTGTTACTAAAATATTCACACAGTTTGTCCTATGGGAACAAAAAGAAAAAGACTGTTGAAAAATAAATCTCCAAAAGGAACTAGCATGAGCAGTGCCCATGCCCTGGCAAAGCCCCCCCTGAGAGCCTCACCGGGAGTGAATGAGCGAGAGTGCTTTCAGAGCCAGGGTCAACCAGGAGTCTGTCAGTGCTTCGATCTCAGCCCTCAGCTGTAGCCAGGCCTCCCTCTTTGCTGGGCCAAGAAGACCTGTGGATTTGAAAGCATACATAAGCACGCACGCAGGAGCCTTACAACAGGTCTCTCTGGCTTTATAGATAATATTACCATACCACCCTTAAGATTCATAATAATTTTTCCATATCATTCAGTTGACAAATACGTGCTTTGTTTACAGAGAATATCTACCGACTTCCTGCTCCTGGCACCCTTTCTTGTGCTGTGGTAGAAATCATTTCATAGCCAGGGTGGTGGGGGGAACTTCTCTTCCCATTTCTGTACCATGCGGTTTTGCAGAGCTGAACCTACCTTCTGGCTGCCAGAGTAGGTGTGTGATCTCGGCCTGGCCAGTGAGGCCGTGCCAAAACTTTTGCCGAGTTTATGAAGGCTACCTGCATTGACTGGCAATTATTTTTCACCTTTTAGGAAGGATCCACTTAGTATGACTTACCCAAAGGAAATATAGGTCTTCCTGATGGCATCATTTGAGTATCGAGGTATAGCCAGGTTGGAAAACAACATCAATCCTGCATTTTCCATTATTATGTCAATGTACTCTCTTTTTATGCTAAAGTCATTTTGATCACGGTGAGTCACAATAAAAAGATTCAAGCAAATACAAACGCCTATTTGGCAAAAGCATAGCAACTCATCTTGTGGTTTGGACAAGAGTTGCTAAGCCCACGTTTTTGAAAGGTCAACTAAATGTTATAAAGGTCAAGGTCACAGCACTGTAATGGCCAGGGCAGCAGACTCTAGGTCACAGCAGGATAATCTCCAGGTGGATTAAACCACCCTATAAAAGATATGTTCAAAGCAGAGTGACCCAAAACTAAGTGGTACTTTCAGAATTTTAACTTGACTATCTCAACTAGCCCGCCAGGGTTTCAGTTAGTCACTTGCCTCCCACATTGTTTTTGTAGGTGTTGTAGATCTCTTTTACTCTTCTGTAGCGGAAAGCCAACTTTCTCATCCAGTCCACACCGCCTCGGACACCAGTGGCCAGGCATAAATTAGCACTGGTGGCTGCAGCAGGAAAGCCATCTGTTCCAAAGTTATACGTGCTATTTAGATGCAAGAGAAGCCCAAAGTTAACCAAACAGAAAACTCATCCTGATTTGCTGAGCAGTTAAGCTATGCAAGGGGAATTTGCTCACCTGAGGTCTTGCCCATTATCATCAGAAGAAACATCGTCTATATGAACTTGGTCACATTCCTATAATGTAATAAAAATGATACACATCCATTTTAAAAAATCTTTTAAAAAAACAGTTATTAAAAAAAAACCGCCACCATAACTGAGGTATTTTTTTTTTCGAGTATGTAAATCAGTAGGTGGCAGTCTTGTTAAATTGACTTTTTTACCTCTTAGGGTCCTTTTCTCTAAGGAGCAGGCAATACTACCAATGACTACTGTTACTCAGCTTCAGAAAACACATTTTTGTGTTTAGAAAGGAAAGTGACTGAAAACAATTAGCATATGTGTTCCATAAACCTCAGGTACCTTAAGACACCATGCTGCTCCAAGCTGATGCAGCCAGTGTCTAAGTGTAACTGAAACCAGACATTTTGGTAGATGTAACATGCTAGAAAAATTAAACCTGATGCTAACTGCCAATGAAATTATGACCTCTGATTGCTATTGAGCCACACACCAACACAGCCCGAGGCCAGTGTGCTGAGGAGCCCAGACTAAAAATCTGTTACTGGTTTGCCATTTATTTGAGAGAAGTGAGTTTTATCCCCCACCCTTTCTCTCTCTTTCTATGTACATGTGAATGTAGGATTAATTTTTCAAAATCTAAAAAATAAACCATATGCCGTTTTTAAGATTTTTTAAAAAACTTCTTTATATATGTTTTATTAGTGTATTTAAACATCGGATTTATGAGTTTACTGAAGCATAATGTTCTTTTGAACAGACTTGATTTTTAAATCCCCAGCGGTGCACAAACTGTTCACAGTAGCAGCCATAATTGGACTGGGGGGTCTTTTTTGCACCTGTTTGCACAAGCACCCTGGCGCATCTTGCCACTTTATCCTCGCCCTAACTGGTTGGACGCCCAACATCTGAGGAACAAATGAAGGCATACTAATCTAGAGACAGACAAACTGTCCAGTTCAGGCACAAAAAATACACACTGGGTTTGGTTTTGCTCTGATACTTGAGGCTGGTCCTCAACTCACTTTGGAGCCCAGGGTGGCCTTGAACGCACTGCATTCCTCCTGCCTCGGTCTCCAGAGTGCTGGGATTATTTGCATTATATCACCACAACCAGTTTCTACTTGGCATACCATCATATTTCACTCATCTTTCTCCTTTTGAATTCAGGATACCAGGGTACCAGAGGCCTGTGCTATACCTATTTCCATTAAAGTTTTAGTTTTAAAAGAAAATTATTAAAAGAAACTTTCCAGGCACGCATACTATATTTGAAAAGGTCCTTCTGACTACGGCTCTGATTATGTTTCTGATATAGTTCATATTATAAACTCTACTCTCTTTCTCTAGCACTCAGCATCCAGCTCTAACAAAGATGACATGTAAACTGCCACAGTAATGAAAGGTGGTTTTTCATGTAGCTAGTTCCTTCTGAACAAATTCTTCTCTCCGTGGATTTGCAAGGAAAGGAACAGGAGATAGAAGTGGAAAGAAACTCAAACCAGCTGTTCCTTAACAGAATTAAAATTGTGACCCCCCAACCTTTTCTCCAAAGCATCTATTTTCCAGGCAGCCCTCTCCCAGCAAGAAGCAAGTTCCGAGGAGGAAAAGACTTTGACCTTGTAACCCTCCCCTCCTCTCCTGAGGTCTATAACCTCAGATAAGAAAAAAGGAAAAGGGGGCTTGGGAGCTCTCACATGCTGACTGTGAATTTAACATTTGTAAAACAGGTCATTCTTGAAAAACACAGGAACTTCTCAGCGTTAACAATGTAATCTTATTTTAGGAGGAGCATAACAATTATTTGTGTTTTCAACAACACATTTATTTTAGTTTTAAAGTGTTAATCAGGAGAAGCATAGAAACATTTCTGACCTTCCAAGGGAAGCACAATTGTTATGCTGCGTATGT
The DNA here is from genome assembly GCA_004027205.1 of Ctenodactylus gundi. Taxonomy (NCBI): domain Eukaryota; kingdom Metazoa; phylum Chordata; class Mammalia; order Rodentia; family Ctenodactylidae; genus Ctenodactylus; species Ctenodactylus gundi. Next base: position 363,702 of record PVKB01000971.1, read on the forward strand.
AAGCAGTTTTAGAGCATATAATTAATGTAAACAGGGAAAAAATGAAAGAGAAAGGAGGAGATGAAGAAAAGAAAAGAAAAAGCCACAATACTGCCAAGGAGAAATTTTTTTCTCTTGGGAGAATGAACAGAGAGAAGGAGGAAGTCAGGAGCTGGAGGAGGAAAACTGACCTAGAATTTTCAGGCTAATTTTAGGGGTGGAAGGAATTGTTGGGAAAAGCAAGATTTCCTGATGCCTTCCTTCAACTAATTTACCTGACAATCTTCTACTGACAGTGGAGTCAGTTATCTTCCTCCACTGAATGGCTCCACTGTTGACATTCTACAACCCGCATTTGTTTTCTCCTACTAGCTTTATTTAAAATGTATTGTTCCCACTTGAAGAGCTATTCCATGTCTTGGTGAGCTCTAATTAAGTGTCAACATCGCAAGGTTTTATCCACATTGAGCGAATTCCCTCCATAGCCACTCAATTGAAGTTTGGTGGAATGGCAACAAGGAAACATTCTTTATCAGGAGAAGATTTGTGGAATGATTTTAATGAAAAAGGATTAAAAATCAGCACCTTCAAGAATGAAAAATCTCATTGAAACACCTGAAAGATACATTTATAGAATTGTTGTTCGGTTCACTTAATGAACTATAGAAAAGTGCTGCGCTAACTCAAAAAATATAAAATACACACTGAGAATTCATTAAGTTTTGGCATGAGCTGACATAGAAAACAGAAAAAATGGTTATGCTATTTTTTCAAAAACTTAATGAGAAACTAATATTACTGTCTCATTACCCATGAAACATTTACTTCCTATAAGAATAGAAAATATTACGATCCTACCATACATCACCAAAGAGCTAGAATGTCTCCTCTTCCCCTAAGTGTGGTCACTCTCCAATCACCTTACAATCACCTTCCGGATCTCTGTGTCCTCCATGGGCTTCCTTTCTGTTTTATGAAGTTACTTAGCTCTTTGTCTTCTTATAAGCCACATTTCAGATGTTCATTTTTGCCTCCTGGGCTTGATTTTTAGTCTCCTAATTTGTTTTCAACCCAGACAATTAGATAACTGTGGAATAAGAGCTGGGCCTGATTTAAGAGCCTTTGGCTTTATGTAGAAGAGGCCCTAGATCTGTGGAAAGAACAGCAACAACCAAGTGTAGAGGCACAGAAGACAGGAATGGAAGCTTAATCTATTTTCAGATGCCGAAATATATTTCTAGAAACTCTTACTGGGTGTTGACTACAAGGAGTGCAGAACATGTAAGATTCAGTGGGAAATTAAGATCTTATTCCCAAAACGGACCAAATGTGCTGAAAATGTACTTTTGTAACTAGCTTCCAAAAATATGTGATGGCCCTTTCAAGAGTTGAAATCATTACCAAGTTCAAGTTTTGGGACATTTACATTTCCAGGAACCACTGCCAGTTCTGCGTACTTTATGCATTAGTCTGCAACAGTGGGGCTGAGATGCCCTAGGGACGCCTACTGTGGGTGTTGGGCCAGACACTGCCCGGGGGCAGACCCCGTGACTACAAGGGCTCCTGCTAGATTCTGCACCCAGCCCATCCAAATGGGCTGTTGGCTGAATGAACTAGCTTACACGGGTGCTTATCTACAAGTGCCAGATTTTTTATGAAAACACAACTGTTAGAAAAACCTAGACAGTACAGATCCAGATGCTAATTAGGACACAGCACTTACCAGAACTGGCACACATCTTTACCACTTTGGAAATAGCTTTCTAGTGGAAGAGAGATGCAAACAAGAAAACACGTGAAATGGAGTATACAGTGCCAGGTGGTTATCCCAGAAAAGAATTTTCCAGGCAAAGCAAAAAGCAAGTTCAAAGATCCTGAGGCAAGAGGGAAGAACTATGGGGCCGTAGGTCACAGCAAAGGGCAGTAGACAAGTCATCAGTCTTTGCCTAAGGTACTTACAGTTTACCAGAAAAGAAGTTAATTAATTTCACAATGGTTAATTATAACGATAAATGCAGCAAAATCTCTGAGAACCAAACGAACAGCGAACAGCGCGTCTACTGAAGGTTTCAGAAGGGTTTTTTGGCTAGGTCAGCGTGGGGTAGAATGGCCCACTGTTTATCCTTGCTCCTTTTGTGTCTGAAACAGTCACATAAGCAGATAAACAGTGGTTTGCAGGGAAGTTCCCAGCTAAGTTGTGAGGACAGGAACAAAGCAACTCTCTGGTGCCAGACTGTCCAGATTTCTGCCTTCAGATGGCCACAGAGTGGGTGGAGGAAGGTCCTTTTATTGGGTAAGCTTTCGTTTCTATCTAGGAAACAGCACCCATTCAGAAACATAAAGGAGTGCTGTGGACTTGACCAGCAGGCCTGAATCGCTGGAGAACAGGCTTGTGAAGGCCCTGTTTTTCTTTACTCTCAAGCACAGACATCAGTATGGGTAGGAGAGCTAAGAAGGAAGCAAGGTGTGACTGGGGAAAAGACTTATGTTGTTGTTAGTGGCTTTTCAAATGGATAATTTTAAACAGTATTTTTAGCACAGCTGTGACATGAGGTCAGGTAGAACATTATCTACTTGTGACATCTCATTAGCATTCAAAAAGTTTCAGATTTTGAGGTGTCCTGGATTTGCGACTCTTGGGATGCTCTATCAATGCAAGAAGTGGTTCTTATTTTTTGTTTATTTTTGAGATAAGGTCTCTCTCATTCTGTAGTCCAAGCTGGCCCTGAACTCACAGCAGTCCTCTTGCCTCAGCCTTATAAGTGCACCAACAAGATTTTTATATAAGGGGGAAGCAGCAAGTCTATAACAGGGAAACAAAATTAGCATTTTAATTTGATATGTGTGTGTGTGGTGGGGGGGGCACACGTACATCTCTAAGCAGCACAATAAGTTCTATGGAAGAATGGGGACCAGTGACAACAAAGTGTGATGCTGTTTCAAATGCAGATAAAAACGGCTGGTGGTGTAGCTTTAAATAGAGCTCTTACGTAGTATATATGAAACTCTGGGTTCAATATGTAGTACTCCACGGTAACCAAACATTTGCTTAAATATGTGCTCACTGTTCCCATCCTAGGGCTGGATTCTCCTTTCCAGAAGTCCTAGCAGCAAGGATGCTCTGTCTTTTGATACTTGATAACCAACGTGTCCTATATCAGTCAGGCCTTTGTATCCTTTGTAGAATAGATTCTTTTTTTCTCAAAGCAATGAACAAACCACTTCAACAAGAACCACTGGAGGAATAGCACAGTGGTTACAGCACTTGTCTAGCAAGTTCAAGGCCCCGAGTTTGATTCTCCACCACATAAATTGAATCTGGTGGCGCACACCTATAATCCCAGCACTTATGTGGCTGAGGTAAAAGGACTGCTATGAGTTCAAGGCCAGCCTAGGCTACATAGCGAGTTCAGGAACAACCTAGACTACAGAATGAGACCTTATCTCAAAAAAAAAAAAAAAAAAAGAACCACTTCTTGCACAGATTGAGCACTCCAAGAGTCTCAGATCCAGGATACTTCAAAAACTGAAACCTTTTGAATGCTAATGAGATGTCACAAGTAGAAAATAATCTACCTGACCTCATGTGACAGCTGTGCTAAAAATACTGCATAACATTACCTCATGCTAACGTTAAGATTTAAGGTACTGCATTTCTATCTACACAAATACTCCAAAATTTGTAAATAATCTGGAGTCGGATTTAACACCTCTGGTTCTGAGCACTCCGGGTGAGGGCACTTAACCTGTGTTTCCTGTAGAGGTGGAAACGCAGTTTCTCTCACTTGCATAGACCGCTGTTTCTTATGGAGTTCAGTTTATACTAAAAGCATAACTGTACCTAATAATATAATTCAGTTTTTAAATGTGAGAAATGATTCAGAAAAGTTAAATAAGAGTAAGATAAGGGCTAAAACACTATCTTTGATCCCCAATTCCCATAGTCTTCCAAGAATCCCTCACTTTCACATGGTACAGATACCTGCCCACTCTCTATGCAAGTCACAAAAAAGTCCTTGGTGGTTCATCTGTTGTTTGGGGCTCAGGAGACTCCAGCTGCAAACATGTCCGCCCATGGTCCCACCGCTATCATACCTAGCATTTGTAACTACGGTCCTCTCATCAGCCTGGAGCTTAGCTGTGTCCTCCACCCTCCAGTGCTAGCCCCAGCTTTCATGTCATCACCAGGCTCTTAAGTGATTGGCTAGTCAGAGGGACCTGTCCTGAAGGAGAGCCACTGAGTGGGGGAGAGCTCATACGTAGTGTAGTTGTGGTGGTGACAGCATGGTGTCAGCACATCATGCTGACATGGTATGTCCTGTGTGGGTGGTTGGAGGCTCAGGAACACAGCTGAGTCCACAGGCCCAGCAGGAGAGAGCTGAAGGAAGGGTGGGTGTCACCCGGCCCCGAGGTGCCACGTGGGTCCCTCAGGTGCTGGCCCCAAAACCTCTGTTCTCACTTGACAGATGCCTGCCATCATCCGTGAGACAAATACTACCAACTAAATGATGGCTTCCCTCTAAGTGACATGGCCTCTGCTTCACAAAGACTGAGATTAATGGGATGAGGGTGCGCTAGTTACCAGTGGTCCTTTGCTCACAGACACAGGGGCCCTCACGGATTGGGATTATAGAGTGCTCATGCAGATGGCTGGGGCAACTGCCAGCACCGGGGTGACTGAATGCTACTCCTGCTATAGAGAAGAGGCAGGCAGCCACACGGGTGTGAGCCGCAGCCGTATGGCAAGTATGCATTCACTCTCAGGACTCCGGCTGCACTGTTATTCTGCCTTTTTGGTTCCTTCGTTCATTATTCTTGGCATCACTGCTCATGCTGACCTTTTTCTGATCCATCCTCATCTCTGGCCTTCTCGGGGTGGGCCACAGACTTGTTCTTTTGGATCAGGCCCCAGGAATAACTCAGATTTTGCAGAGGCTCACATGCAAAATATTAAGTCATGGCAGAATTTTTCTGCAAATATTTATTCTGCTTTGATACTGTAGTGGTGGTTGTACTTTTCCTCCAAGTCTTTTACTTGTTCCATAATTATGTAAAAACGCGCCATATGATTCAAGCTAGTTTAGGAAAATTAATAAAAAGAATTAAGAGAGTTATAATGCGTCCGATTATCTGTGCCAAGTACAGCAACGTCACTACCTGCACAACGACAGCCTATACCTCTGAAGGTGAAACTGGAAACACAAACTGAGAGTAAACCTGAAGCAAGCCTTTGACTAAACAGAGACTCTAAGTCTAAGGCAGTTCGCATGTTAGGAAAGGAAACAATATGAAAAAGTTACAAGCACATTTTTGGAGAAGCTGAGTGACTAACTCTAAATTCTGCTGACTGAGGCTGTATTTGCTCCAGGTTCCAGATTTACCATGAGAAAACTAACACCACACTGTGGACTAATTGTTTCAGTACCATTCATTATAAAGTAAAGATGGAATAAAAAAGAGTGACTGGAGAAGTAGCTACTTTCATTGTCTTGACATCCTCGTGCCTAAAGGGACCAGCTGGAATCCACCCAGGCAGAGGAAATGATCCTTGGTTTCTTTGTCCCTTCCTGTCTGTCCTTAGGCTATGACATCCAGGGCTGTGAGCTCCCTGTTGAACAGCACATACACTTTCTTGAGACCTTTGACACCCACAGGTTGATAAAATGAAGTATTTCTCTTATATCCACCATAGATGTTTACACATAGCACAAGGGTAGACCAGCCCGTACCAGCTGTTTGGAAACTTTGACAACTGATCAACAGTACATAAAAATTTTTAAAAGTTGGACTGCCTGTGGATCTGTCCACATGTCCTTTATTGCCAAAGAAAGTCTCACCCAGATAGATTTACAGGGTGACTTATGTTAAAGCAAGAAAGATCTTCAGGTTGCAGTTTTCCACAGTGCCATAGTGGCTTGAGGAAATGCCTTCTGGCTCTCTAGCTATTATGACATTTCTTTGGAAAGGGAAGGTAACAACTGCTATCTCCTGAGAGCATCTATGATTCAGAAGTCTATGAGGGGAGGGAGTAGAGAAACAAGCCCATAGATGGGAAAGATCTAAAGAACCCTACTTCTAATTAAATGACAATTAGATGTGGTGGGTCAAATTCAGCCTCTCTGGTGAAGAGACTGTCCACAACTTAGTCAATTTGCAGAAACAAGGTTTTTACTTGTATATTCCTGTTGCGAGAGATGGACTGTCCGGCGGGCACACCGTGATACTATGTGTTTATGTTTACTGGTGTAGAATACCAGAGTTCTGATGTGCTCTCTAAAGCCACGCCCAAGCCGTCACACCTCACTTTCAGGAAGACGCGATGGATCTTCATGGTTGCCCAGCACCTTTTTGCCCCTGCAAGCTCATGGGAACAGCAAAGGCGGGCAGGTCACAGCCACTCCACGCGGACACTCACTGGCAGGACCTGCCATCTGTCCGGACTGTGCTCAGTGATCTTTATAGAACCCTTGCTTTCCCACCCCACTGATTCCTTGAAGGAGACGGAGTGTCTGGAGTATCTGTGGCTAAGGCAGAGGTGTGTAAGGAAGGAGAAAGAAACTGGAAATCACCTTATCCTGAGAACTTGGGGAAATGCAAGTTAAGGAGTTAAAACAGACGTAGACAAGTTTATCTTTAAATTGCCTGTCTAAGCTATTCATTCAGCATACTCCTGACACCAACACATATTTTAATCAATGTTTAAATACCTGTATCTGTTTTGATAGGAACAGGATGGTACAACTATGCAAGCCCACTGGAAAAGAAAACAACTTCCAACCTCAGCAACCGAAAAGACGAATTTCAAGATCTATTTTTGAGAGCTGGAAATGAGAGGCACCTTACGAAGATATACACTACTGTTATTTTTTACTTACAGAATCAGCCTTTTAATGGAGACCTTAGGGGATCATCTAAGTGAGAGACAGATTTTTGCTAGAATTTTGTTTATATTAGTTAGGAGTCCTAAGTGCTTGTATTAGAAGTCTAAGATTTGAATTTTAGCAATTTTAACAAACGTAAGATATTAGCTACTTGGATCTGATTCTGTTTATACTGTTATTCATAAAACATTTAGAGATTAAAGTTTTTGTTGAAAGTGCCTGCAGATGGCATATTAAGGCAAAAGATAAACTGATGTGTTTAAGCTGTGTGCTGATTTGTGTATACAATTACAGTAAATATTTAATCTCATGAAATACAAGTTTCCAGGACTCTCAAACTTTTATTAGTAACTAACGAAAGGATAAAACTGTGTTTGTCAAAAATTTAATATGTTGTTATGATTAATGCTTTTGAAAACGTGCTAATTATAGATTTACAACACTACATTAACAAGCGGCTTGCAGAATTCCCAAGAAATCACATGAAGACAGCTCCTTTTCACTGGGCCAGTGTTAACGGAAGGGACACTTCCATGTCACTCAGCTCGGAATTCCTTCTTTCCCCATGAATTCCTTCTTTGCCACATGATTACATTAAATAGACTTGTCTTGGTTCACACTCTCAATCTCAGGGTAAAGATTGTCTCCCTTCACGAAGCCATAAAGAATTAAAAATAAACTTTTAAAATGAAATAGGCTTATTTAAAATGGCTCAACACTATGTCTCTAAAGTAGATTAATTCATCACAACAGCATATATTACATTTGATCCAGTGCTATCAACACCTAGAATTTTCTTTGTTTTTTAAATGCAATGAATATTTAAAAGTCGGTACTACAAGACTCCTAGATTAACTATGCACAAATGCTGGGCATTGAACCCAGGGTCTTGTACACACTAAGCTTACACTCGGTCACTGAACCTGTTGAAGGTATGTCATGTATAAAAGCAGGAGGTATTTCACTGCATCCTGTGCTCCTATCACTGACTGACATTATTCACAAAAGCTTAGGCCACAATACATCATTCCACTGAAGTTTCTGTTAATACAAGAGAATGTAGCATCTTCCAGACTTGCATGGGAAGTAGTGAAAATGTTGCAAATCTGTCCATATAACTCAGAGCAATGCTTTTGAATTTGATGATACATCAAATTATACCTTGCATTAAAACATTTATATTTTAAATTTTATCATCAATTTAAATTGTAACTTTATGCCAATAAGACTGGAGACCAAATTATTGTACAAGTTATTATTCCAAGCATTTAAAAATGAGAACTGAACATACGTCTCCCATAAATGTCATTCTCTTGAATATCGCCACAAAACTACTCTTCAGAAGCTGCCATTGATTTACTTCAGAACTGATTTCTCGGTTTTCCATGCGCTTGCTCCTCACTTTGCAAGCACAATCTGTCACTGGCAACGGGCTGTGCTCTTTGTGACTCCTGTTTCCTTCCTTTAAATCTATCATCCCCGCTGAGAGCATCTACTGAAAAAGAATTTTTCATCACGCCCCCGACTCAAAGCTTGCTGTGAATAATCACATTCTCATAAAAATCATTCTTTTTACTGCAAATTTGCTGCCAGACTACGAAAAAAAATCTGGTCCTGGAACTTTTTACATAATCACTTTCTTTTCACCTTGTCATTTGAGGATAATTTATCTACAAAGTATTTAACCAGTGGATTTAATCTATGTGGACTATTCATATGTAAACTAGGGAACTATAAGCTGGAATTTAAAAACGGTGTCTTTAAGAAAGTGTATTTTAAGAGTATTTTACTTTTTCCTGGGTGATTTTTCAGTCTTTCTAGTTGTTTGCTAACAAGTATAAATTCCAGTTTACCACTGATCCATATCTATTTTTATTTAATTACTGGCCACCTTATTAATATAATTTTAACATAATATTTTTATGTGATTATTCTTTTGAAGTGCCTGGATTTTAAAAATCTGTCTTTTTAGAGGCATGGTGGACTTTAGGTTTTGAACATTTAAACATGACCAGTTTATCAGCTTTAGTTGCTTTAAATGGCCAGATAACTTTATAATGTAAGAAATACTCACATTTGAATCAAAGAAAATATAGCTCAGAATAAGCCAGACCCTATAATAGCCTTAGCTAACACATTAATAAAAAATTTCTGAGCTGATTTTCACTACCATGTCATTACTATTGACTCCAGAAAGAAAAATATGCAGAACCGGACATAGGCACTTGAAAGAAAAAAAGAAAAAACCTTCCCCATGAGCTGCAGGAAGGGCTCCATCATCACCTCCTCTCAGTCACCCCTGGAGAGGAGAGCTGGCTGGGGGGGAGGGGGCTGCGTTCTCACAAAGTTCTCTCTCTCCGAACACAACTCAGCCTGAAATCCCACCGTCACCATCAGTCCTTCTGAATCTTCTTAATAAAGGACAGACTTGAGGTAAGGGTAAATCATTTCAAGTTCATTACCTTGGTGGGAACAGCCTATCAGATGCATTTCTTCAGCCTGAGGCCCTGGCACGCTCCCCGTCACTTGGTGCTACTACAGGAAACGGAGGCGGCTGCTAAAACCTCAGGAAGAAGGTTGTCCATCCCCCTCATCTTTCACAGAGCTGCCTCTTCTCAGGAATTAAACATCTAGAGCTCCAAACAACCCTGTTCGATTGTTCAAGTATTTTCAAGGAAAATACTCCATTTTGTGCCATTAACATAGCCTGGATACGCTATGTGTTCTGTATTCTCTGTGGTGATATCATTTAAAAATACACAGGGAACACGGTCTGTATCCTTTTACTCATTTTGTTATGCCTTTAATAATAGCTGAATGCGTGCTGTCGTCCAGGCGCTAGCCACACCAAGACGCATGAGGTGCAGATATTGCCCTTGCTTTTTAAACAAAGGCAGAGCTGAAAGGGTGCAGGTGACTGTCAACATTATTTTCTCTCATGGATGGTACTAGCATGACGGCGATATCCTTCTCTTTCAACCCACCCGTGTAGCACATTCAGACACACTGCTCTGGAAGGAGATTTTGCTCTACTGTGGACCGCAGTCTCCAACATGGAGTATAATCTTCTCGGGGGCAGGAGAAATTAGTGCCTTTCACATCTCTTCCTGTGTCTCTCAATAAATGCATTCGGTAACTTTAATTTGAAACACTACATTCAAAGCAACTGCCCACTGGAGGGCCTCCACAGTGATCCCTAGCCTTCCAACACCACAGTGGTCTGCGCAGTCCTGGCCTTTAGTCCCTCCCATCCCCAGATGGTAGTTGGATCTATTACTTGCTAGAATGCTTCCATTCTCTTTTCCAGGCAATGCCCCCTGGGCAAGCTATTATTGATATTTTTCATTTCTGTATCTCCAACCTCTGTATCCTACTGTTTGAGTAACAAGAGCCACTGAGACTGGGAGTGGGCTAGGGAGCAGGCATCTGGGCTGGAACAGGTCCTGTTCAGTAACTCTGCATTTGATGGAGAAGCAGAGGAAGATGTGTCCAGGTGGCTTCATGTCCTGGCAGGTAATGAACACTTTGGCGGAACAGACCACCTTGTGTGTGCTGTCTTATCCCTGCTTATTTCCTGACATTGGGCCAGGCACATCGATGTCACTGAATGAAGACTGACTGAGTTAGGCAAGAAGAGAGGGCATGGTCAGAAGTGAAACAGTAATACCACTGCATTTTATCATGCAACTGCACAAAATTAGTAGTTTTGTGAGCATAAACATTTTGTTGGGTTATAAAATGATACACACAGACAATTCATGCAGTACTGAAATAACCTCAAAGAAATCCATTCCAATTCCATCCCTCAGTAATGTCTGCGGTAACTCAGGCCCTCAGGTCTCCCTCTTTTCTCATTCATTGTCCAGCGTTCCTCATGTTTGTTACAAAGCTTAAAGTCGAAATAAGACACAAGGGAACTCTGTGAAATTATCTGTAAGATAATGGTATAAAAGACAGATGAGTCTGTCTTTCCTCAAGGCGCTGATCAGGCTGGGGACGGAAGGAGCACATAGAGAAAGCAGCAGCGTCAGCTCCAAGACCTACAGGGGCACTCAGAAGGGTGAGGTGACAGAGACGCTGCTGAGAAGCCACCAGGAGCCTGCGAGGCTGGAGGGGGTGCGCCTGTGGAGGTCATAGGTTAAATAAAAAGTGGGTAAAGCCAGACATGTGGTGTTATAGCCACTTTCCATCGCCTCTCGACAATTGAAATATACACATCTTATATCAATTGATCATCTTTATCTTTTAAATCACCAAATAATATTCTAGTATGTATATGTTCTATATTTCTTTTTAGCTAAGCAACAGCTAATGGATATTTTCTACTATTTTTGACTATTAATGTTAGTAGGGCAGAAATTGTGTCAGTCCTTCTCACAATTCTGCTTTAAGTATTGGCAGTAATCGTTGGCTGTTGTGGCATGAAAGCTTGAGTGAATGACTATTGTAATGAGTGTCTATGCACTGGACAGACTTGGGACATTCATTTGTCCCCTGGGGCTATCTCTTAGGTGGTTTCCTTAGCTGATATTTTTAATCACTCAGATCTCTCAGCCTTTTTCATTATATGTTTTGCTTTGAACACTCTTCTCTGAAGCTCACACTATTCTCCTTGCTGTTTGCTGATGGTCCCTCAGAGGTACTCCTGCGGTCCCCTCATCTTTCTGTGCATACCTACAGGGGCCTGAGCTCACTCAGCTGCTGTACCTGTGTGCGCACTCCCACCTCCAGCCTGATCAGCTCACAAGCTAATTGAGAACAGCATATCCTCATCTGATTTACCATTATTTTGAAATGGAGGTTTATAGAATTCACTTATTTCATAATTCAATATTTTCCCTTGGATTTTAGAAAAGTGCTTCTTGTCAACTTTCATAAGGCCATGGCTAATGATGAGTGGCTTCTGAAAGGTCATTTGAATAGGAATATGTTTCTAAGTATAAATTATCATAAATTATCATCTCCACTTAAAATTTAAATCGTTTTACACACACACACACACACACACACACACACACACACACTTTATAGACATGGTCTTACTTTGTAGTCCAGGCTGGTCCTGAACTCTCTGGTGCAGCCCAAGCTGGCCTGGGACTCAGGACAATCCACTTGCCTCAGCCTCCAAGTTCTGGGATTACAGAAATGTGCCATTACACCCAGCTTTATGTGGTGCTAGGAAATCGAACTCAGGGCTTTGCACTTGAAAGGCAAGTGTTTTAACCACTGTGCCATTCCTGCAGCCTGTACCCTTATATCTTAAAGTACATTTTCCAGATACTACACTGAAAAAGAAAAAAGTCCTTATTTCACAAAATCTCTGCATGTTATTACATATAGGTTAAATACTTTTATCTTTCAACTATTAGTTTTCCAAGTGACTTAAAACTTTTTGCTTGATTGAAATATCTTCTTTATTTGAGGCAGGGTCTTGCTCCATTGTCTAGGCTGGTCCTGAATTCACTATGTACCTCAGGCTGTCCTCAAACGCATAGGAATCCTCCTGCCTCATCTTTCTGAGTGCTGACATTACAGGCATGTATCACCCTACCAGGCCTTGATTGTGGTATCTCATCCCTAAGTTGAGTAGGATTACATTAGCGTGTGTCTGCAGCAGACATTACAGGAGTTCCTTTAAGTGCCTGACAAAATAATTCTAAGTCAGTTATGTCCACAGAGGCAAAAGGAATTCATAAAATAATGTTACTCAAAAGCAATGTACTCTCCCCAGGCCCCCAATCTCCACCTGCCTTCCAAAGGCATAGCCCACAATTAGTAGCAAGAATCTAGGGCTTCAAGAGCCTTTGCTTGTGAATGCTGTTAGAATATGGAGCCAGCCCAGATAGAGGCTCCATTGTAACCATGCTGAAATGGGAGATGCCTCTAGGGACACCAACTTAAACACATTTGGGGGAAGTTGAAGTTACAGGCCTTCTTTTGCACTATTCCATCTTAGGGGGGAAAAGAAAGAAAAGAGAGAAAAAGAAAAACGGCACCTTGAATTCTTTATTCTACTAAGCAAGCTTCCTGCAAAGGCAGTGAGGTCGACTCTGCCTTTACAAAGCAATGACTCTGCCCTCTAGACTTCTGGTTACCTCAAAGATCTAAACTAAAAGTCCATCGTGGGTGACATGTTCAATTTCATGGGCTTTTAAAAAATTTAAATAAACTCACAATAATGCAACCCACTACTGAAAAACTGGCGTTTCTCTTCCACCCATTGGACAGCACTCCATTTACTGGTGGCACTGCGGGGTGGGGTTCCGGTACTGGTCTCCCAGCTCTTCACTGTCTCTTAGCTCTTCCACATCCTGTTAATCTCCCAGGCTTGTCAGAGCTGACAGCGCCAAGGTCACAGGCCCGTGGGAAGCAAGAACTGAGCACACGTTTCTCCACCACCGAAGCCTTCTCTCTTCCCTCTGACTACACTGCTTCTTAATGGTTTCATCCAGTGGGACGGAGACTATTGCAAAACGGGGACACAGTCTGACGGATGTGCTAACGGCCAGACAGAATAATCACTACATAGAACGACCACTTTGGCCTTACAAAAAGTCATTTATGTTTCTCAGTCAGAAATTTTCCATGTACATTTGAATTTTGTTTTGAAACTAAAATTTCACAATGGGGTCTCTGCTTTGAGATATGTTTTCTTTCTCATTAAATACATTCTTTTGCTGGAATCTTCCTCGATCCCATGGTTGATGGCTTAAGGCTCAGTTCTGTCTCCTGAGCCTCAGACCTGTGCATCCAACTGTCTGCTGGACTCGGTTTTGCAAATGCAAATCCAACATCTGAAACTCAAACACAGCATCTTCCTTCCAAGTCCGGCTCTCAGGGTTTCTATCTCTGCATCACTGATCAGGTAGAACAAAGATTTTTGCTGCCCTTCCTGCTCCTCGTGCTGAATATCTATGTCTCATCAAATCCCACTTAGATCCCTGTCTTAGCAGCGCTCCTGTCTGACCCTGTTCTCTATTTCCTCTAACAACCCTGGCAAATGGCCACCAGCGCTGACACTTCCGACTTCATTTCCTCTCCACAGCGATGCTCAGCTTTTTTGAATGATTGCCCTCCGCTCAATATAAAGTCCACTTTCCTTGGCAGGGTGTGCAATAACTCTCATGATCTGACCCCCATCTCCCTTGCTCTGATCTTGGCCCCCAAGGGCTCTGTGCTTTGCACAGACGCAAACTCTGTTCCTGAACAGTGAACAGCTGGTTCTGTCCTCCTCAGTGATGCTCCCTGGGGAGGTTACTTCTCTGATGCACTCAGTCTTTGCCCCGTTGCCCTCCCTCTCCCATCCTCACCCCTGCCTGGATGAGCCACCCACCTCTGGAGTCTACTGACTTCCATGAGGATCTCCTCTATTGCGGGTGTCACACACTGAGAGTAGCGCCCTTTCATGTTCTGTCTTTACTCAGTATCTGGGCTCCTTGAGAGCAGAGAACACACTTTGTGTCCTCTCTTCCATGTTGATCTAATGTTTAGGACGGAACAAACATAATTCAATTACAGCAAAGATCTATCGCTATAGATCTCTGATCTATAATAAACTGCTAAAATAGTATATCTAAAAATAAAATGAAACAGATTTCTGCCTATTTAAAAATAGGCCTTTGTGTCTGTCTAGCCACAGCCTGCCTGCCTCTCTACTGACTTATCTCCCAATATTTTTAACACGTATTTGAGGTTGCTTGAGCAACTTTGATTTTGAGGTCTATTAAGTCATAGCAAGAAGTAGACAAAGCTTTCAAGGAACATTAGGGAAAACACTGTTCAGGTGTTGGGGCTCTGCTCTGTTACCTCATGGTATAATAGCAGCCCTATGCTGGCTACCTCATGGTGCTCAAGAACAGCCAGGTCCTGGGACACGATTAAAAATGCTCTGTGCAAAGATACTTGCAAAAACAAATCCAGGTTTCAACCTCAGCTTTACTACTACCTAAGCAAGTATCTTTGGGCAAAAAATACTCCCTGCAATTTCTCACATGTGTAAACTAGAGATAATGATAAGGTTGAATTCACAGTGTTGGCAGAGAATTGAAGTCAAGCTTTTTTTTTTTTTGAACTGGCATGAGAAGACTTTTCCTCATGTCTGCTCCTCCTGCCTAGCTCAGCTCGTGAGCCCAGAAGCCTGAGTCACTAGCTCTGGATGAGCCTGTGGCCCCAGGGATACAACAGGAACACACTGCAAGGTTCTGTTCCATCCAGGTGCAATTCTGCCAGCTATCCTTCAGAGCATGATGTGGAAGACGAGTAACCAAAAGCTATTAGCGAAACCAAAGAAACATGTGCCATTTTTAATTAGAACAAAAGAGCAAATAATGATTTGGGGTGACCTTGAAATTACGAGATTTTCTAAGTATGATACCAAAGATAGAAAACAAAGAAAAAAATGGCACTTAATTGCTATGAATACAAAATAATTAAAACCAACAAACCCCAAAGTCATATTTGAAAAAAATTTTAAAGACAAACATTAATTTGGGGAGATAATCACAGCTTTTAGAGCAAAATATTTATATGGAAATTGACTTTCACAAGTTGGTAAGAGATGACTTGCCCAATGCAGTCTCTGCTCCTAGCCAATCAAAAGCCGGGCGAAGGGCCTAGACAAGGCCCTCACAGAGAAGACTTGCACAGCACAGTGGACTCCGTGAGTAGCTATCCCAGCATGGCAGAGATTACACAGTGCAAAAGGAAGCAGCAATGCAACGTTGCCTCATCTCACCTGAAAAGACTGATTGTTAATACTTCTTTTCAAGGAATTTAAAAAATGACATAGAGTTTGTGTAGTTATTAATTGGCGTAACCCTCAAAGGAAAACTGGACAGCAATTACTGAAAATCCTTAAATGTTTTCTCTTTGTCTTCTGGGATTTCTGTGTACACACATACACACTCACATACATGCAGACATACATGTACACCTACCAATACACAGGCATACATACATATATACACTAAAAACATCTAATATTTTCGAAAGACAGAAAACATCTAAGTATATAAGTAGAAGACTTTGCATCTATACAAGATATGGAAGAATGAAATTTGCAATGAAGCTGTATTTCATAGACAGATACTTTATAATATAGTCAGATGTTAAAAATAAATGGAAAAAATGACACTATTGCACCTTCTGTTATAAATTTGTCCACTTTCCAAAAATCTATATGTAGCCTGCAAGAAGATTCACTCAAATATTATTTTTACAACCTTTGAGAAACTCAATTTTGTCACCAAGGCAACACCTCCACTTATGTGGACAGCACAATGCAGCAGAAGCCTGCGCAGATGCTAATTAATCACCTGCTTTGCGATATGTTTTCTTTCTCATTAAATACATTCTTTTGCTGGAATAGTGCACCTGCCTCAGGCAACAAGGGGTGGAGGAAAGCACACAGGAGGCCAGGGAAGAGGTGGACTCTATGGTGTGCCTGGGACCAGAGGCATTTGCAAACCATTAGGCTGTTTTTGGTGTTTCTGGGGTGCTTTCTGTTGGGATTCTTCACGGGAGTCTTGACATCAGACCACTTACTATCTAACCTTTCACTCCCTAGCTTGGCCTCCAGTCGTTTCCATTTCCTCCTCCTTGGCCTTTCACAGCTTGGCTCAGAGCTCAGAGCTTAGTGTCCTTCATGCAGAAAACACTCAATAAGTAATAACACCAGCTAAGACCTCCTTCGTGCTTCCTGTGTGCCACGACTAATTCTAACACACGTAACAAAGACTGACTCATGCAGTCCTCACACATGCCCTATGACGCGTATGTCACCCAGCTGTACAGATAGGAAGCCGAGGGACACAGGGGGCCCTCCTGAGGGAAGGGATCACCCTCTAGAACTATAGGATAACATGCCACATAGATATAGGGATTTGAGTCAGGCTGGAGTAGAATCATGAATATATTCAACATTTTTATAAACATCAGAATGCAAAGATGTTGGGAATGGGAGAAACAGCATAGACAGGTGGATATTTTTGGTCAATGTGCACTGTACATATACAGGGACCCATCGGCAAATCCCATTACTTCGGAGAAAAACAATCACAGAATATATATGAGAGCTTTCTGTGTACCAAATCCCGTGTTAGGAGGTCAGGGCTCAATGGGGACAAGCCATAGTTCCCGACCTTAAAGGATTTTTAATGGAAGACACACAGATAGAAAATCATTATATTTGACGGTAAATATTTCTACAGAATAAATAGCTTTCTCTTAACACCTGCCAAATCTCACTGTATGTGTAGTTTCTGCCTTGCTCTGATCCAGCCTAGGATTGGCACCTTGGGACCAGCTCTCTCCCCACCAGCACTGATCTCCCGTGGTATTGTCTCTCTTTGCCACAACCTGTATTTTTCTCTCTCTAATGAATCATTCCAACAGCCATTCAAATATACCCAAATGCCTTATTTAAAAACTAAACAACCCGTTCCCGATCTTACGCTCCCCTCCCCTCCGTTCCCCGTCTCTGTGGCTTCGGACTCTGCAGAGTCTCCCAGTCCTTCCCATCTCACTCACTCAGCCACCAGGCCGTTCCAATCAGGTCTCCTTGCTTCACTGAAATGGTGCCAAGCAGTCACCATTCTGACCAATCCTTCAGTCATGCCTCTATTGTTTTACTTGCTTCTGGTGACCTGTCACATGGCCATGCACCATTTTCTCCTCCTTCGAACACTATTTTCTGTGTGTGTGTGTGTGTGTGTGTGTGTGTGTGTGAGCAACGCTGCATTTTTTTCCCCACCAACTTCCAAAGCCATTCTTTATAATGGTTTCTTGAGAGTTCTTCCCACTTGGTCCTTTTCTAAGTGTTAGAGTGCAGACTAGACTCAGTCTTCGGCCCTTTTCTCAGTTTACACTCTTTGCCCTATGTGATCCCAGCTAGGGCCACGGCCTTTATGAGTCTCAAAGTTAAGCCTTCAAAATTCTCCCTCTCCACAAGATCCAATTTCCCTGTATCTCTGCTCACATCATCTCTCCCATCTCTCAATGTGAATGCTGAATGGGTATTTAGACCTACTATGCTCAACATATAAAACTTGATTCCAAGTCTTCACTTAACCCTGCTCTTTCTCATCCCAGAAGTGTGACCACCCGTGTAGTGAGCAGGCTAACATCCAGCAGCCATCCTACCTTACACTTCCCTCCCCTTGGACCACACTGGATGTACTCAAATCCTGTCACTGCTCCCCACAACATAGACTCTGAGTCCTGAGACTTCTCACCATGTTGACATAGGTCACAGCCCCAGCTCCAAATGTCTTGGCTCCTGCAACAGATTCTAACTCATCTCAGTGGTGTTACCCTTATCCCATTCTTGGCCCTCATTTGCAAGGATATTAAAAAAAAAAGGTATGGACACTCTCCTGTTTGGGGTGCTGGAGCCCCTCTAGTGGCTTCAGTGCAATTAAAAAATATCTTCACCATATTCCACAAGACCTTTCATCATGTGGATCCTGTCACTCTCCCCCCGTTTACGCTGTCCTAGCCTCTCTTGTTGACTTTTTTGAAATGCCCACCCCAGGACCTCTGCACTCACGGTTTCTCTCTGCTTTTCTACTAGTTTGTCACAGCTGGTTCCCTTCTACTTCCTAGTTTCCTCACAGATGTCGCCTCAGAGACGTCTCTTCCTGATCCCATTAACTGGCTGTCCCTCACTCTAATTTATCCAGTACTGCTGCATTTTCTTCACCAAACTGATTTCTATCTAAAACCATTTTATTTACATAGCATATATTTCCTATTCCCCAGCTCCCCATCATGCCACAGTAACTCTGTTTAGGATAGCGTCCTTTTCAGTAAATACTGCATTACCAGCATCTACAAACATGTTTTGGCATTTTTTTGTTTTTTGAGACAGGTTCTTGCTCTGCAGTCCAGGCTGGTACTAAACTCACTATGGAGTCCAAAGTAGGCTTGAACTCACAGCAACCCTTCTGCTGCAACCTCCTGAGTCCTGGGATTACGGCTGTGTGCCGCTACATCCAGCTACTATGTGGTGCTGGGGGATTGAACCTAGGGCCTCACACTTCTAGGCAAGTCTCCAGTAACTGAGCTCCTGAGGGACTTAATCGGTTCTTAGTAAGTAGGTGTTAATGATTAGAAAAGAGAAGGAAATGACAAAGTGTGATGAAACCAACAGCCAACTAGGTGCCCTCTACTTTGCTCTAGATAGCTTCCATGTAGCCTTTGAAGCTCTTTGACCTGTAGGTGCTGAAAGTGATTTAGGGAAGACTTCAGATATTCCAAGAGCCTTAAAATACATTGCTAGCAGCTGAATCTAGCATCAAAAAAAGACAGTGAAAAATTTCGCATGTAGATAATAACATCAAGCACATCATGAACAGATAATCACTCATCAAAAACATCTACACATGACAGTAAACACATATCTTTCCAAAATGAGCTGCAAACCTCAACATAGAACCACAGCTAAAATGAGAAAACAAGGTAACCAAATACCTCCAAAATACACAATTCTCTAAAAGCCAACCCCCAGATGCTAAGTAGAAGAAATTCTAACTAATTAAACGAATTGAAAATTGAGATGCTCAGTGAGATCACAGAAGATATGAATAAGTAGCTGAATGAGCTAAGGAAGACACAGTGCAGGCTAAGGAACAGCACACCAGTAAGGACATAAAGGTCGTAAAACTGAAATCCTGAAATGGAAATCTCAATAGTCCAATAGAAAAGCTCAACTGAAAGTGTCGACAGTAGGCAATACGTGTCAGAAGAAAAGACAGGAGGCCCTGGGCACAAGGTGAACTTACTAGAACATGCAATAATAACAAAAACACAACCAAAAATTAACTAAGAGCTTCTGGATGACTCTCAAAGAACAACTTAAGTGTCACTGGATTGAATTAGGGGGAAGAAATAAAAACTTAGAGTCTAAACATTTCCTCAATGAAACCTTGACAGGAAACTTCTCAGGCACAGAGAATGAGATTAACAATTAGGTAAGGGAGGCATTTGGAACCTCAAACAAACATGGCCAGGAACACTCATGACATGTCATAGTCAAAACGCTAGAAATTCAGAAAAAAATTATTAAAGTCTATTAGAAGTGCCACATCACCAATATAAAAGTGAACCTATCAAAATGTAAGCAGATTTATCAACATATACCTTCAAGGCCCAGATGACTTAGAATGAAAATGTTTCCATCCTGAAAATGAACATTGCCAGTCCAGACTGTTATATCCTGAAAGGGTACCTTTTCAAACTGAAAGAGAAACAAAGACCTTCCATGATAAGAGTAAATTGAAGAAATTCATGACCACTAAGCCGCCATTGCAGAAAATACTTAAGGGAATCTTAAACAGAGACGATGACACCCATCACATCCAGACCAAGGGAAAAAGTAAATCTCAGTGCAAGGAGAAACATACGTGAATCAAACACTGGAAAAACAGGATGAGATGTATTAGAATATTCCTCTTAATAATAACAATAGTCTTAATTATCCAATTAAAAGACAAAGATTGGTAGACCAGCTCAAAAAACAAGATCCAATTATATATTGTCTAAAAGAGACATGCCTCATCCAAAAAGACACACACCAACCAAAAGCAAAAGAATAGATAATAATACTAGGAAACTCTGGATCCCAAGGCTATTCTTAGATCCGAAAAAGTTGACTTCAAACCAAATTCATCAGGAAAGACAATGAAAGTCACTACATATTGGTAAAAGAAACAAATCAATAAGAGTAAATATCAATCACAAATATACATGCACTGAATGTAGGCACCTACATGTTGTAAGGCAACTATTCCCTAACATAAAATGAAATACAATAACAGAATCATTGTGGGAACTCAATACTCTACTCTTACAAACAGGCAAATCAACCAAACAAAACTCACAAAGAAACATTAGAATTAAACTACAGAATAAATCAAATGGATATAAGAGTTATCTACAGAATGTTTCATCCAATTACAGCAGAATACATCACATTCTTTTCAGCAGCCCACAGGATATTTTTCCAAAATAGACCATATTTTAGGTTATAGAGCAGGTAACAATAAATTCAAAATAACTCAGATTATCACATGCATCTTGTCAGATCACAATAATAAAACATATCACAGGAACTACATAAACAGAGTTTGAATAATGTGTTCTTGAAATACCATTAGGTTTATGGAGAAATAGGAGAGACATTTAAAAATTCCTGGATTTAAATAATGAATAACAATATACAAGAAATTGCTGGACACAATGAAAGCATTTCTACAATGAAAATATATAGCTGTGAATGTTTACATTAGAAAAACAGAGAAATTTCAAATACATAACTTAACATGGTCCTAAAAACAAGAACAAACCAAATCCAAAACCAGCAGACAAATAGATACAATCAAAGTAGCAATTAATTGAGACCACAAAACAATGCAAAGAACAGATGAATCAAATAGGTTGGTCTCTGAAAAAATAAACAGGATTGATAAGTATCTACCCAAACTTACCAAAGGAAAGAGAAAGTCCAAATTAATAAAATTAGAAATGAAAAGGTGAAATTACAATGGATATTAATTAAATCTAAAGAATTATCAGAAAATATTTTGAAAACATTATATTTCAATAATGGGGAATCTAGAATAAGTAAATAAATAAATAAATAAATACCTGGGCACATATAATTGACCTACTTTGAGGAAAATGCATATTAAAAGAAAGAACTAAACATATCAATAATGAGCAATGAGATCAAAGGAGTAATTAAAACTCTACCAAGTAAGAAAAGTCTAACAAGTAAACAATGCATTTATTGCTGAATTTTATCAGATCTTTAGAAAACTAACCTCAACGCATCTCAAATTTTGCTCCCTAAATTCATTCCATGAAACCAGAATTACCTTATTAAAAAAACAAACAAAACTCATCAACAAAAGAAAACTATAGACCAATATCCTTAATGAACACAGACGTAGAAATCCTCAATGAGATTCCCACATCACATTAAAAACATCAAGCACCATGACTAAGTTGGCTTTATCCCAGGGAATCAAGGGTAATTTAACACATATAAATCAATAAATGTAATATACTACATAAACAGAAGAAAGGAAAAAAACCACATGAATATGAAATGCAGAAAAAAGCCATTGACAAAATCAAACTTCCCTTCATGATTTTTTTTTCTAATTTAGTGAAGACTTGTCTGATGTCTCAATAAGGACGGCGTTAAAACTACAGATCACTTTTGGTCATATTGCGATTTTAACTATATTAATTCTGCCAATATGGAAAAAGAATAGATCTTTCCATTCTCATACATTCTCTTCAACCTCTTACTTCAGAATTCTATTATTTTTTGATACAGAGGTTTTTCATTTCTTTGTCTAGATTGACATCTACATAATATAAAAACTTTATATTATTGATAACACCAATTGAGCACATCAATAACAGGCAATGCAATAATAAAAACTGCCAACTAAGAAATACCCAGGATCCAATGGGTTCACTATTAACTAAGTTCAATACTTTCAAATGTATAATCAAATGGGAACATTTTCAAATTCATTCAATGGAACCAGCATTACCCTAATATAAGAACTAGATAAAGAAGCAATAATAGAAGAAAACAACAGTTTTCTTGATGAATGTAAATGCAAAGACCCTAAATAAAATACTTACAAACAGAATGCAACAAATAATTATAATGATCATACATCATGCATGAACAAGTCATCTTCATCCTAGTGGTGCAACATCCCAGTGGTTCAACATATGTAAATCAATAAATGCAATATTCCACATAAATGGAATGGATAAAAACCACATGATGATCTCAATAGAGGCAGAAGACTGACAAACATTCCATTATGATAAAAAAAACTTGATGAAAATGGTACAGAAAGACCTCACCTCACAGGGATAAGAGGCATAAATGACAAATCCACAGCCAACATGTTCTTAATGAGGGAAAAATTAAAAGCATTCCCTCCAAAATCAGAAACAAGACAAGGGTGTTGACTCTCACCACTCCTGCTCCACTGGCATCTAAAACATTGGTCAGAGCAATCAGGCAAAAGAAGGAAATCAAAGCAATGCAAATAAAAAATAAAGGGTTAAATTATCTTTATTTATAGATTATAGAAAATAGAAATATAAAAATATATTCATGCACTCCTAATTAAATGTTTATCAAAAATTAAGGGTCTAAGTCTACAGTAGTTGAACACAATAAAAGACATTTACCTCATATCAACAGCCAATGTTTATACTTACAGCAAAAAAACCCATGTATTGTGAAACTAATAAAAGATAATATGGGGGAAACTCTTGGAGACACTGGGACAAGCAAAAACATCCTGAACTCCAATAGGAAAGAAAATAACGTCCTGAGTCAACACCTGGAATTGTATCAAATTAAAAAGCGTATGCATGCAAAGGAACAATTGATAGAATGAAGAGACACTCTACAGAATAGAAAAAAAAATTCCAGCTACTGACAGAGGACTAATATGTAGAACATAGAAATAATAACTCAGAAAGTAATCCAGTCAAAATGTGCATTCCCAAAGGTAGTGCTAACAACCAATGAATCCAAGAAAAAAGGTTCATCATCGTCAGTCATCAGCAAATGTAAATCAAAACAATTCTGAGATTCTATAATACCCGTCTTAAGATACTCATCAACACATGAACGGATAAAGAAAATGTTATACAACGATGCTTGTGACAGTCATAAAGAGTAATGAAATCATGTAATTTATAGGAAAATGGATGGAACGTAAGACCATAATATTAAATGAATTAAGTCAGACACAGAATGTGAGACATCGCACATGAGCAAACTAAAAAAAAAAAAAACAAATACTAGAGTAAAATAAAGGAGAGACAGCAGGAACAATAAAGGCGACTTTTGGAGCTATGGGAAGGGCTTAGCAGGAGGGAGGAAGGGACTGAAAACTATCAAGATATGCTACATACATATAACAAGGCTCCAAAATGAATGTTTATGAATTATTGAGCATTGCAAATATACAGTCATAATAATAAAAAATTAGAAAAAAGTCAATATTTTTAAGGATGTTAAAAAAGATGTTACTAGGTTTAAAGAAATGAAGTTCTTTATGTTTGCTGAATTCTTCAGGAGAAGTAAAACAAATATAACAAAAGCTAGGCTGGGGATGTAATTACTGAAATGCCCACACACTTTCACACAGTTGTCTTTGGCTTACGGGAGGGAGTAAGAGCAGACAAGAGCTTAGGCCTCTCCTCCAGTGCCTCTCTTACTAACACCCATGGGACCTTCCCCTGACAGCCAAGAACCAGAGCTTCCAGCATCCACAAACTTGGATACCAGGCACCCGAGTTCCTTTTTATTTATAGAAATGAAGCACCTTCCAAGTGAATATTTAGCCAACTCAAAATTTCAACTTCTGAATTAGTCTTAGATATTCTGTGCTTTTAGAAGCAGACATATTTAATCAGCTCAGGTTCTTCGCTTGAAGTCACTAACACTGGCATGAACTGATATTTTGAAGATATTTTTCCTAGCTGAAAAGAAATGTCAAAATAAGATCTATTGAAATAACACATTATAATCTCTGTTTTAGAGAATTAAGTACTATTAAATTTTAGAGCCTGAATTAAACTCTCTGGAAGTAATGGTGTGACTGACACACTACCCATAAGCTCTTTTTGACATGAGACCAGAACCTTCTGGCCCAGGTCTTTCTTTTAATAGAAAAGGTAAAAAACAGAAGCTACAAAGTGTAGGTGCTTGAAAACTCAGACTTCAGATGGAATGTGCAGATGGAAGGCCCCAGGAGGGTTGAGAGTATTCTTGCTCTATATCCTGACTCCCAAGAACGAGAACATCCCCTGGGTTGTCCCAAATGACCAAAACACTAGAACAGTAGAGAGGTGAGTTCCAACACAGCTTCACACTTTGCCAGGTGGTGTGCTGTGTGCAATAGTCTCACATACTTGGCACAAAGAACGTTTCCACTACTTCTCAACCTTGATCCTTGCTGGACTAAAATGATTGGACAAGAGACTTTGGTCCTAAAAACTCTTAAAGGCCAACATGTCAACCGAACAAGTTAGAATGACAACTGTAATGCCAGTGAAATCATATTACTTAGCAGTAGGCATAAAAAACAACTCAGCATAAACTTTCTGCTTTATTTTTATTTGGACTTATGTCCATCTTTAGAAAGCATTTTCTCTTAACCATGGAAAAATCAGGCAGAATTGACCAGCGGCAGGTAAAACTGAAACCTTATCGTTGAAGAAGGCTTTTCCTCACAGTTTGTGACAGCCTTTCAATAAAACTCCAACAGAAAGAACTCTTTCTCCATTCAGTTAGAAAGAGTCATGCTTTACTAAAGGAGCTGAAAAAAAACTCCAATTCCATACTGTCATTCATAAAAAATGACTTCCATATAAGCATCATCGTATTGCACGTGGAGACCTTTTTTGTAAACTGATAGGCAGGACGTTAGTCAGACTTAGAAATAGGAAAGCCAGAAGCACACTATGGAACAAATGTCTAAGCCTGGCTCTGGTGGGGAAAATATTATATCCGATGATAATTACGTCTCCCTGTCACTCATGGTCTTTCACAGTCAAACATTTCTAATGATGAATAAAACCAAATTTTCTTCTCTTAAATTTTTTCCTCGAAGTACCAAAAATAATGTAAATTTTGCCTTTTTAAAGTTTAAAAAGTATGCGAGATGACAAGCAAGAGTTGTAAACTAAAATGATGCTTTTTTATTTCTTAGAGTCCATTAAATATTTTTATGCCTTTAAAACTTGCTATGTCATATCATAACAACCATTTCAAGCACACACTTTGATAATGCAACAAATGTTATGGGTGGCCTGTCACATAGGGTATTATTCATTATTCAGGATGTCTTATTAAGCAAGAGTGAATGAGCAAATGAGACAGAGAGGCAGCTGACAGAATGCTGTGATTTTCAAGAAAAAAACAAGACCGAACATCAACAATCTGAGTTCAGAAATCACACGCCAAGGTAGCCGAAGGATTGTTAAACTCCTGCAAACTACTTGTACCATAGACCTCAAAAAGCTGAAAACATACAATTTACATATATTAAAATATTCATATCTCCACTGCTAATGGGCCTGTGATATCAGGCATTACTCTGTCCTTTCTGCCAGATGAGATAATTTGGGTTTTCTTAAGACCATTGTTCCAATAAACGGAATTTTGTCAGGAAACAGTTTTACCTTTTAATTTAAAAGAAACTTATATTTGCATTGACTAGTCCCCAGTTTTGTGAATTGTAAAAAATGTATATATAAGACTGAGATAAGCAGAAACTTATCCTCAAAATATTACATATCAAAAGCAAACAATTCCCGAAGCCAGAGGCTAAGTGAATCTTTCACTGATCCTTCGTTGCTATCGTTACATCTGCTCAAGTAATATACCTTAAAATCAATACTTGCAAAGTTATGAGCTTAAATATTTTTCTACTTTTATTTTATGTATTTGGCTGAGTTTCCTTTTCATTCTTTTTTCTACCTTAGCTCTAATAAGTAGTCTTCTTGACAAGAGAATCTGATGTTTTGATAACTATAGATGACTAGTTCTCTTGTCTTAATTCAAGTTTATAGAAAAGACGTATTTTGTGAATCCTTAACCTAGAACTTTTCATATAGAAAAGACATATTTTGTGAATCCTTAAACTAGAACTTTTCATATAAGTTTGTTTGCTTTGCCTTTATTTTATATTTCAATATGAATTTCAACTAAATGAATAAAAATCTGGTTGTATTATCTCAAAAGTGAGTTTCAAAAGTTTTACCGAATAATTACTTTGCCTAATTTCTCAGTTTTTCACCACACAGTTTTGGCTCTTCCTCGGTATGCTTTGGTATTTTCAAGAAAGTACAGTTTTTAAACAATAAGAAATTAGAGCTAATTTCTTCGTGAGAATCACTGACATCAATAAGCGTAAAGGGTGGCTGAACAAAATATCAGCCTCGTCTGTATCTTTAGAAACAAATGGAAACTTATGAAAAGAATTTTAATACACTAGTAAAATATGGAATTTTTTGTGTGGCTGTCTCATGAAGTGAAATACAACCGTAAATCAGAAACAGCTTGTGAAAATAAGTATGATTAAGCTTTTATAAAGGCAATTCTGAACTTGTCACACACTTAGGATATTTCTACCTTAAAAAATAGTAATGCCTCACGTGTAATTTTCTTGAGGAAAGCAAACACTTTAAAATGCAGAAAAATTTTGCATTTTACCTCTAAGTATAAAAATAAATATTTCACTAAGGAATGGGAAAAATAAAGCACATTTAAATAATTTTATTGCACTGGAAGTTGCCAATTCGTCTGTGAGTAGTTTCATCGCAGATGAAAAGAAATCAAAATATGGGACAGATGTTGAACAAACCGCATTTAAGTTCTGTCACACACTGGCATTTTTCAAATGATTTTGGCTCATCTATTAAATAAGGTGCATTTTGCTTGATTTTGAAAAGGGAAACATCAGGAAATATTTAAAGGCCAATTGCTGCCAATTAACTTTGATCAGTAAAAGTTCTATTTGAATCTTTCAGATTCTTCTGCTGTCTGAAATAACATACATTTATAAAATCTAGCAAAACAACAACTTGATGATTAATGCCTGTTGGCAGCCCTACCACAAGCTTGCTTAAGAGCAGGATTTAAATAAACAACTGTCTCTATTAAGAAGGGAGTGAAATGGAGTTAGCGTCATGTTTTCTCATAATAGATATGAAAAAACAATGTTTCTTAGGAACGCTGCTAACCAAGATCCTTGGGTTTGTCAGTGCCCGTTACCATGCTTAGTTAGCCATCTTAGAAAAGCTTCCCCCCAGTCATAATGAACTAGTAAAACCTGCAGCAGTTAGACAGAAGAAATTGTAGAAATCCAAACAGCAGAGGCCTAACTGAAGTCTCTGTCAAATGATGGGACCTGCCAGAGAAACATCTGTGCTCATACATTAAGAGTCTGACTTGAACAGCATATCCAAGGATGATGACTTTGGTTACGTTCTAAAGGAGATATATCTCAACAGTGATGATGAATCTAGCTAATTAGAAATATCCTTTCTGATAGTCAACAGAGTTTAATATTTAGAATTTTTAATATTTACTAAGTCATGTGGGGCACTGTAATACCCTAAAGGCAAAACACATTGCCCTACAATCAATAATTACTTTGTCTTTTTACTCCAGTTACTTATTTCAAAATGCAGTGTCCCATGGTTATTTTAAAATCAATCTATTTTCAAGACATACAATATGATGTATAAAACAATTAGACTTACTTCTAAGTCATTAAAGAATAGATGTGTGTCTGCCAAGTTGAAAATCATTTCTTCCATTCGTAGTCCAAGGGAAACTGAAGTGGGTGGATCCTAAAAGAAGAATTTTTTTTTAGGTCAAGAACTTATATACTCTCCAGGTTTCTTGAAATAGGGGTTCATACTTAAAGGGAATAGGATTCAGGAAAAGCAGAAAGCAAGAGACATGGAGGGAGATTTGGGCTCTAGTTCCTTTTGGTCCGCGTGATTTCTTTTTTGTGCAAACGTCAGTGACTCATTCTACACAAAGTCCCCCAAACACTGTTGTTGCCTATAATGAACAACTTATTGCCCAATATATTACAAAAAACAAGAGTTAGGGCTAATTAGACATACTGAGTAAAGAAAATTCAACTTCACGTATCTGTTTCAAGGGCAAGAAATGAAGTAAATGAAGCCATTGTCTACATTATACCCTGCCTAATCCATTAAAGGTCTAAAACAAATATCAGAGAATACGTGGCAGGTTTTACAAAAGTTGTAAATAATAATTTTGCTCTACACCTAATTCTCTATTATTATTTGTATTCATTCAGACTGCCCGCCAATTTTAAGCGCAATTCAGAAATGAAGTGATAGCCCTATTGACCACCCAGCACGGGAGGCCCAATCTAGGTGTCAAGGCACCACACAGTGGACACCCCACATGGGCATGTTGGCATTCTGAAGTGTGCTATGATCTAATGCTTCAAGCCTTGGACACCAGTTGTAAGCAGCCTGTCTGTCTGATAAAGCCCATATCTCTATGACAATGGCTGATATTGAAATGAATTTGGGGGATATGTAGATATTCTCATTCTTTATGTTTTTGTAATGTATAAAATCCAGGAGGCTACATAGCTCATGGTTGAAATTCTGCATACTATGTGAAGAAACAAAGCATTGCAGAAAGCATGCAATGCATAGAAAGAGTTTTTACAGGTTTTATTGGCGTTCTAAAACATGATCAACTCTCATATACATGACATTTTAATTTTTTCCAAAGAAAAACATATATCATTTTCTATCACAACACACTTTTGGAATAAGTACAAAATCTACTCGTATCATGATTACACGAGGGAAATTGTAATTAGAGAAATTTGTGCTCAGGTAGTCCACCATGACGGCGAAGGTATACTTCGTATATCTCTGTGTCTATGTTGTAGTCAAAACATAAATTTCAGGAAATAAGATACTTATCATCTACTCTTTCCCAACAAACCACATGCTTTTCGTACTGTCTTCTGAACACACCATCTTCCTTTAAAATCTGAAGATGTTCCTGTTCCTGTGTCTTCCACTCTGCATCCCCCTTTCACCTAAAGCCTACCACATCCTTGAGTATCCAATCCCATCTCCTGATTTTGGGAGCCAGAAAGCAGTGGCAGCGCAGCCCGAAGCTGAGTCGCCAGATTATGGTATATGCATCTAAGAGATCACAGAAGACAGGAAAGGAGGGATAGAAGAGAAACTCCCTGAGCAACTGCCATGTCGCTGCCAGCTGTGGCCAGGGAGGCACAGCCAGCATCACTGCACTCTGTCAGCTCTATCCCTGGTCACTGATTCCCTTCGAGAAGTCCCAGGTGAAGAAGGGAGGAGGGCTTGTGAAAATACAGCAGAATGGCATCCCTAGTCTTCATTTCTCTCCTGCCTATACTTTCTCTGCCTGGTGACCGTGGAAAAGAGGCAGAGAACATGGAATTGCCAAAGCTGAAGGTTACCTTGGCAGAGGGGCAAAACAAACACTCCAGAGTTTATAAAAGGACAGGGAGAAAATAAAGTTGCAGAAGCTTACTGAGCGGCCAAGCTCTGCATTGGTGGGGGTGGGGGGGGGTGCAAACGAAAACAATTCCCTCTGATTTCCTGTGTGGTGATTCACATTCTTTGGTTTTCTTAGGTTGTCCTTGTTTAAAATCACCTAAAATCTGTGCATTTTCATAGGTTGTAGAAGAATTAAAGATCACAAATAAGTAAAGAAAAAGTAACTCAATTGTTCACAGTTGTATGGAAAATTATTCATTCATAGGAGTGCTATCTAGTAGCTGCTGGAAAAAAATGGCTGCTTAAATATGCCCTCGAGCAGAATTAACCAACAGGGGAAGTTCAAACAGCCATTTCTAAAACAAAACACCTGGCTAAGGTGTATACTCCCTCTAGTTCAGGCCAATAAAAATATGCTGACTTGTCTCATAACCACGTCAATGAATCTTTTTATGTGGTCAGTGTAGAGATTCGCTACATTTATTTAATTGCCAATTGTGGAATTTATGTGACACAGCACTGTTACTTTTGAGAACATTTTATTTCTCCTTGATACAGTCGCTTATTTATATGATCATCAAAAGAATTACTCTACTGTTCATTAATATATAGCATACTTTAACTTTTCTTCGTAAATTACAGTAATGACTTGCTAGTCAGAATACTAATAAATTTTAAAGGCTTATTGTAGTAAAAATACAACACAGATGTTGGCCTTATTTACCTTCTAATGTTATTCTCTTGTGTTATTCACAGTTATTCTTAACAATTTTTATACCTGACACTCCACGGTAGTGTTATGCAACATTTGCTAAGTCAAAACAACTGTCTGGCAATTAAAAGGAACAAGAGTTTTAAAATAGGAAGGGGTTCTGGGGGGAGCACACTGTTTCTCAAACATCGTTGCACCACGATCCACAGTAAACAAAGAAAGAAACCAAACCCAAATAACACAACATTTCATACCACGATCAAGTAATCTCTGCCCCTCACATACACACATACACACAGCTGAAAGGTAAGTCTGGATACGAACTTTCCTTGTTGTGATGTGTGGTGCGTAGGCTGGTATTTTCTATTTCATAGCCCTATTAGAATTAATCTACTTTTTTGCAAAGCAGAGGACCACAAGACACCATCTCACTGACTTTAAACACAGGAATGCTGGAGTTGGGCAGAGTTTGTGCATTTTAACTGAGCTGGCAGGTACAAAGTTATCTTCCTCTGTCACCTAAGAGAAGTTAGCACAAGTGTGGGTAGAGTCGCCACATTCACTTAACTGCCGATTGTGGAATTTATGTGACGCGGCACTGTTACTTTAGAGAAGATTTTATGGATTTGCCTACACAGGTCTAGAAACCAGAATTCTTTCTGTGTCACTGGTAGGTTTTATTTTCATATAATAATACTATTTTAATATTCTAAATATTTCAAACATGCCTGATACAAGTCAAATGGCTTTCCTAATGTTGAACAGTTAATAAATGAGTCATAGGCTGATAGCTTATTTTGGCATACTCAGGAGAAGAGAGAAAAAAGCACATTTTCAGACCAAAACTGAGACATGAAAATCACTATGTCTTTGGCTTACTTTCACTTTTCTTGAAAAAAACTAATGTCCTTGCAATAACAAATTCCAGAGCTGCAGTTACGAAATGGTTTCTTCTAAAACACCATCTTTTTTGTGTGAAAATTTACAGCTTTGTCTCTGTGTCAAAGCGTCTTAAGTAAATCTCACCGTCAAATGTTCCTGTTCTTTTCTACACTTGACTCTGTCATGGCTTTTGCCACTACTGTCCAATTTCCTGACATGTCTTCTCTTGTGTTTATGATATCGACAATCTTTTCTGAGTATTTCCTAGATTTAATTACTAGCCACCCACCCCCAGTTGCTGGCTGGGAACGCCCATTCTCCTTGCTTTTTTCAAGTTGTCTCTGACCCCTAATATGCTCCTGGCCGCAACTATAATTCTGTCAGATCTGAAATAGCAAATGGAGGCCTGTATATCAGTTGCTGAGTGGTCATTTCTCCTTGGATGTCCTTACGGCACCTGACACTCGACATGTGACATGGGAAATCTACCATATTTTGTCTTTCGAAGACAAGCATACTCTCCCCCTCACATCATGACATTCTCACCAACAACCTCCCTCTAGTCCCACATCAGACCAAATCTGACATCCTGACATCTGCAACTAGAACTCACGTTCTCCTTAGCTTCACAACCATTCTTTGATTTTTTTTTTTCTTTCCCCAGCTCTTGATCTTCTCTGTGTGCATGTTCAATGTTTTTCTCCACTGAGGTATATTGCCAGGGTCTTATCAGCCCTCATTATAGTATCCTGCCTCTCTTAAGAAACATTCAAATACCTTAAAAATTATAAAAAGCCCATAAAGGTCTCACTTTTACAAACCTCCCAAAGGTGTGACTTACTTACAATTTTTCAAACTATATTTGGTCATGCAATCCTTTCTTCAAAAGATGACGAGGCAGAGGCTTAATATATATACTATACTCTATTAAATTGTATGTACATTAAATGTATATATAATCATAATATATATTCACATAAGATCAATTTGAATAAATATAAATATGTGGTGCTAAATTGAACATATTATACTATATTCAAATATATAATACATTTAATTAGAGCATAATATAAAGCCAAATACTTCTGATGGAAATTCTTACTCAAAGGCCTTAAATAAAGTCAGGGCTAAGGATCTGCTCCCCACAGGTCACTCACACTGACATCCTAGTCCTCAGCTAGCTCTGTGCCTCCCCAATTCTTTCCAGCTGGGCTTAGCAGCCACTGGGCACCACAGTCATTTGTGTTCTTGTTCAAGACTATTTCTGTATTTATTTTTTAATATGAGGCACAGATTTCTTTCTTTCTGGCAACAGAATAAAACTGTTAACTGCAGAATTAAAAATCATTGTCATGAGTTGGGGATGTAATTCAGCGTTGGAGTGCTTATCTATCATGCATGAGGCCCTAAGTTTGATCCCTAGCGTGCGTGTGCATGCACAAATACACACACACACACACACACACACACACGGTTTGGTCTGAACATAATGAGAATCTCATGTTTCTACTCTCTGTAGAAATTTTGTTTGATTAGGTTTTCTTTTCTCTGGATAGCATTTCCACAACAGTTTAAAAATACTTGGTACCCAGCATCATGCTTGGCATGACAGCCTTCCCAAAGTTTGGTGAAGAACAAATAAACGAAGAGCAATAAATACAGAGCATTTTACATAACCCCAATACGGGAAAAATGAAAGAAAATAAAAATTAAATTTGATCTTTTGTTCATTAATAAATACTATCTAAAGAGCAGCTCATTTTTAGGGTGCTGTTTATGAAGCCTTCTTTTTTAAATGATAAAACACTAGATATAAAACCAACATACAATACTTCTTTAACTTAGTAGTGTCATGCATTGTATTTTGCAAAGTACATGTTATGAAATTCAGTTCTCTAGAAAAAGGTTAATCATAAAGAGGCTCAAGGACACAAATAACCAAACTCTTTACCATTTTCTTGGTTACAGAATACACTGCAAGTTCACTACAGAGTCCATGAGCCCAAAATTCTTAATTAAAAAATTCTTAATTTCTTTCTTATGATGTTTCTGACCAAAACAAAACACAATGTAAAACATGTAGCTTGCCCTCCTCCCCAGAAATAAAATTCCAACTTGCTCATAAATTATGTAGATATGATATTAAATTGCAAAATTATTTGGATATAACATTAAATTGCAGACGTCTATTTAAGGTATTGAGAGGGAAAGAATTTCTTGCTAAGCTAAGGTGCTCCTGGCGGTTTTCAGTATTTCAAAAACAAATGATGTCTACCGAATGGAAAGGAACATTATGTAGACAAACAACAATGAAACCTTCTGAAAGTCTCTAGACCCAGGATTACTATTTTGTGTTCATTCTTTATCAAGTAATCTTCAGCTATCCCACTGCTTCAAGACATGTTTCTACTATTTCTAGACCGCACAGACTAAATTATCATCACAGAATCACATAATCATCAGCATCATTACCATCTTTTCTGGTCCACTGTCATTTTCTAACTACATATTTAAAACAAATATCAGAGAAAACATGGTAGAATTTACAAAAGTTGTAAATAATAATTTTACTCTACACCTAACTTTCTATTATTATTTGTATTCATTCAGACTGCCTGCCAACTTTAAGCACAATTACAATCAATATTCATGTGATGAAAGCATTAAAAATAGAAAAAAATTTACATGAAAGTAGTGCATAATACTGAAATCCATTAAATAGAGTCCATAGAGGGATTTACATGAATTCACATGTTCAAAACATATGAACAGACTTGAAATGAAGAAGAAAAAGGAAAAGGGTGTGTATGAACATTGGTGGGTGCGAGGCCATTACAGGATAGGCTATAGTCCCCTTTGTCCTGCTTTGTTTCTAAGATGGCCTAGGGTAGTTGACAAACTTCAGGAGTCACTCTCTGTTTAGCCAGAACAACCTACAGTGTTTCAGAAATTTGACTTTACAAATTCTTACACCACATGAACATGTTCTAACTCGAAAGAGTTGTGCCTTCCTTCTGTGTCCACACTTCATTTCAGTTGAGGAATTGTCCCAGAATGCCAATTAAAGAAACTGCTGTATATTCAGAGTTTAAAACAAAGTCATCCAGCTCATCTTCTGAGATGGCCAGGTTGATGTTAGTCTCAGCATAAAGCATTATCAGGGTCATTGTTTTGCTGTATGAAGCAGAAATGAAGGTCATACTTCCCCCGAAAAAGAAAACTCAAGCCAGAGCAAAACCAAATAAACAAGCAAAAGCAAGACAAAACAGTTCTATGGCTTGAATGCAAAGAACTTTTGAATACAAATTAGAAAAAGATCAGAAATGCACAATCTCTTGACGGTCACTGCAGGTCACATAAGCTCTGCAGTTATCAAGCCTAGATTGAGATTCTAACTTTACCTTTTACCAGCTGTGTATAATATAGACAAGCTAAATTATTCAATGTACAGATTTTAAGTCCCTTGTTAGTAAAATGGTAATATTACAGGATTGTTTGCAAGATGAATTTTTATAATATGTGCTTGACAAATCTTTAAACTACTGCTAATACTCCTACGCTGTTACAATAGTAGCTACAGGACAATTCAGACACGGGCCTTATGGCAACAGAAAGCTGTATCAATATTCTGCATTTGAATTAGACATGGCATTCAGGCTTCTAAACAAAGATGCATTTTCCAACTTCCATCATCAACCCATTAAGGAATCACTGCTACACTTTATGTACTGCTATATTTTGGAACTTAAGCAACTCCCAAAGATGATGTAGTAAAATTATTGTTTTCTGTCCCTGTGGTAGTAATATTAAGATGTTGGTAGACCCTTTAAGAAGAGGGACTTATTGAGAAGTCTTCAGATCACTGGAAGTGTGTCTTTTAAGGAGACAGTGGGACTCCACACCTCCAGTCCTTTCCTTATCTCTCCTCTTTTCACTTCCTAGCTATGATCTGAAATGTCTCATGCTTTTGTCACATGTGTTTTCTTAGCCAAAGTAATGGAGCCAATCATTCATGGACTTGAACCTCCAAAACTGTGGGCCAAAGTAAACCTGTTCTGTTTATAAGCTGTTTAATTTATTATAGTGACAGAAAGCTAAGTAACATCCTCACCTCCTATAGCAGCCCTATCTTGTAGGCGTCATAAATTCAAAATGGACTTTTGCAACTATATTGAGGCATTTTCTACAGGATTTTTACATGATTTCTCACAACAATATTTTTGGGGTGATCATTTTTAAGCTAATTTGAGTAGAAACCAAGCTAGGAGCATGTGTTCTGACCACTCCCGAGAGCACCTACCATTGCTTTTTTCCAAAAGATAACAACCACAAACTGAAGCATCTTGGTATGGAGCGGGTTTATATCAGTAGGAAAGAAGACCTAACTCCAGGAATCTGGCAAAAGCGTCCCAACCTGCGTATATCTGGGAACTGGATCCCATTTAAATGGGATCTGAGGCACTGCACTAATTCAAATGAAATCTAAATTATTCTTCACAAAAAAATCAGTTACTTGCATAGCCAAGTAGTATGATCATTTTGAAATTATAAATATACATATATGTACGTATGTGTACTTAATTGTTTCATTACTAAAAATGAAACTGTGAAGGAGAATTTAAATAAAGCCCAAGTTCACTGCCTACAGTCAACTAACTAATGGAGGTAAACGGTCCTGGCAAAAATTTTTACCTAACCCAAGTTTATTAACAAATATGGCAATAACTGAAGTGCTTTCCAAAACTGAGTATCTTTACTACATGATCCTTAAAATTTTTCAGTGCTCATTTAATGATCTTTACTCTAAAATTTCAGTTCGAAATACTATTTTAGAGAAGTTTTATTTTGGTAGGCCAAAGAATACATTTGTGGGAGCACATGCAGAATATCAACCTAATATAAAAATATAAGTAATCTTAGCAAAAGAGCCCAGGTAAAGTCCCCCAGGGTTGTTCTGGGGCATTTGTATTACGTCTAGTGTTCTTTCCATTCAAAGTGAGGTCCATAAAATTTGGATTTTGACCACCCTATGAAAAAGTAAGAGTTTAAAAACTTTTGGTGATTATTTAAAAATATATGGGATCTCTCTTCTACAATATTAATTCTAGTTATAACATCTAACTGATTACAAGTGAGAGCTATTCCATTCCTTGACTTTGATGGGAATATTAGCATTTTTCCTAATGCAAATAATTACTTCCAAGTAAATATTGGCACATTAGATTGTACAATCTTTTGTTGAGTATTTATTTTCATACGGAGACCCACATGGAAACATCTGTAGAAGAAATGTCTATGAGCCAAGCTACAAGTAGGATATATGCGTCTGCCTTTAACATTAGCCACCAGGCATCAAGTAGACATATAGATTAATTACATTCATTCCCTGACTTGAAAATGCTGTTGGTAAATTGAAATTTATTAAGCTGTGGTAAACTAAAATTCATTATGCTAATGAAAGATAATGGCAACTGGTCACACTTACTAAGGATGAGCCACTGGAGACACCTAAGTGACCCAGAACCTTGACCAATGCTATACAGGAATATTGTGGAGCCATTTACACAATGGAGACATTTGAGAAAATTTCAAAGTTTAGAAAGAAACTTTGGATCATTTCAAAAGTTTGTCCTATGAAAATAGTTCTAGTTATTCACAACAGGAATTCTTTATTTTCTTTCCTGCCTATTTCTGGCACATTATCTACATACACTTGTTCCAACTCAAAGACCTTATGATTTAAGACACTGCTCTGATTTCTGAGTATTTTCTTTTGGAATCTACCGCCCATAGCTAAAGAGAAAGGACATACAGGATAAGTATGAACATCCCCTATGGATTCCTGCAATAGTAAGCAGACATACCTTCCTCTCTGGTAGACCTCTCCATGAAGACAACAAAAACAAAACAACAACAACAACAAAAACAAAACAACAACAACAACAACAACAGGACAGAAAGGAAGAAAAGGGGAAATGAAATGAAATCTGAATCTCATTTAACTTCCAGGTTGACCTGCCACTTTTTAGAAAATACGAAGGATGAAGGAACATGTTATTTGTAGAACAAAGATGCAGTCAGGAAAACTCAGACTTAAAGGAGAGATGATTTGATTAATAAATACTCATGATTAAAAAAAGACTGAGAATCTACACATTAACACAATGCATTAATAGTAAAAAATAAATAAGACCAATACGGAAAAACACTAAAAAAGTAAGAATAAAAGAAAACTACTCCAACATAATAAAGTTCATATATGTAAACCCAACAGCTAACATTACATTCAATGATGAATGCTGAAAAACATTTTCTTTAAGATCAAACGAGGCAAGCAATCCACTTTTGTCATGTCTGTTTAACATAGTACTGGGAGTCCTACCCAAAGCAATTAGGCAAAAATGACAATTAAAAAGCACCAGAATTGTAAAGGGAGAAGTAAAATGATCTTTGTTCCAGCGACATGGATGCATATGTAGAAAACCTCAACAATTCTTGAAAAAAATTGCTAGAACTAATAAACAATTCAGCATAATTGCAAGATATAAGGTCAACACAACCACCAATTGTGTTTCTATACAGTAACAATGGCTCATCTAGGAATGGAACTAAGAAAACAATTTCAGTCACAATAGCAACAACAAAAGAGATCAGATACATTGGAAGGAACTTTACTAAGCAGAAAAAACGAAACAAAACAAAACAAACTAGGACCTTGAAAACTACAAAGTACCGCCGAAATAAAGTACAACACATGAACAGAGAGGCATCCCATGTTCATAGATATAACTTAATATTAAGGTGTCAGTATTAACTCAAGTGTTATTAAAGCAATTCTTAAGAAGTTTTCAATGGGTGTTTTATGTACAGAAATTTAAAAAACAATACTAGTAATTAAGTGATACTTCAAGGGATTCAAAATTGCCAAAAGCAATCTTGAAAAAAAAGTCTCATGTCCCCAAAAGTAAGGACTTATAAAACTATAGGCCTGATGGTGAAGGCTTATAATCCTAATACTTCTGGAGGTTAACGCTCAAGGATCCCAAGTTCAAGCCCAGCCTGGGCAACTTAGCAATTCAGTGAGACCCTGTCAAAAAACCAAAATCAAAAAGTAGCTTGGGGACTTAGCATAGTGTGAAGACCCTAGGTTCCATGCCAGCACTTAAAAAAAAAAAACTACAGTAGTAAAAAAAAAATCCATAATTTTAGCATAAATAAAGATATGTAGATCAACAGAGTAGAATAGAAAGGTCAGGAAATAAACCCTAATATTTATAGTTGAATGACTTATGATAAGGATACCAAGACCATTCAATGGGGAAAATAAAAGTTTTTTCAACAAATGGTGCTGAAATAACTGAGTATCCATAAAAGATAAATAAAAGTGGAGCTTTACTTGAAACTCCCCAGACAAACTACCTTGGAATGTATCAAAGACCTAAATGTAGGAGCAGAACTCTCAGCCACCTAGGGTGAGCATTTCCAGCCACTGGCTATGGTAATGGCTTCTTGCTATGTGGCATCAAAAAGTATAGGCAACAAAAGAAAAAAAGGTTAAATTTGGCACATCAACATTAATAAAATATACACGTTGAAAGGACAGACTTGAGGAAAACAGAACCTAGAGAACAGGAGGAAATATTTGCGAATCCCATGGCAAGTAATCAGTTTGATTTTTCTCCCTCACCTCAGGCCCATAATGCAATCAGTAAAGGGCTGAAATTGTGAGCCAAAAAGTCCTTCCCTCTCTAAGGTGACTTTCTCGGATGTCCATCACAGTGGCAGAGGATGAAAGCTAACACACAGAGTGAAGAATTCAAGAGATCTGCTGTAGCACAATGCAACGGTGCTTGATAGTACTGGACTGTGTATTTTAAAAATGATTAAGAAGATAAGGCAAATGTCATGTTCGCTGCAATTAAAAGTAAACACTTAAAAATTAAAGAGGGTTGCTGGTGTAGCTAAGCAGTCAGAGTACTTGTATAGCAAGCACAAGGCCCTGGGCTCTGTTCCTCCAGTAACACGTAAGCTGGTATGGTGGCACACACCTGTAAACCCAGCAATTAGGAAGCTGTGTGTTTGAGGCCAGCCCAAAATGCACGGGGAACTCAGGACCAGATTAGACTTCAGAACGAGAGACTGCCTCAAAAAACTAAGTAACTAAGTAAGTAAATAAATAAACCATAAATTAAAAATGTAGTTTTTATTAGATATTTAATGATATCAAGACTATAAATTTTACCAGGTGGCTGAAAAACTAAGTACTATCAACTACATCTAGTCTAAAACATTATTTTACTAGGGTTTTAACTATATGCTGAAATATATAAATTAAATTGTATGATTTCTAAGATTGCCTTGAGAAATCATTCCCAGACACAACTGGGCAGCTGTGTGTTAAGAATACAGATAAAGCAATTTAGGCAGGATTTGGTACTTACTGCAGCTAGAGAGGTTACATTGAGTTTCATTATATTATTCCATCTATTTTTGTGTAGGCTTGGAAATTGGTACAAAAAGATAAAATATCCACTGAGACAATTTTGATGATCTTGTGGTGGTGAAATCTTGGATTCAAAAGAGTTCTTTTGAAATTTTTAAGCATACTCTAATCACACTTTCAAAATGTGAAAAGAAAAAAATAATTAAAAGCCCAAATTGCAAGAGGCTCGCAAAGTTGACCACACATCTCC
The DNA here is from genome assembly GCA_004027205.1 of Ctenodactylus gundi. Lineage (NCBI taxonomy): Eukaryota > Metazoa > Chordata > Mammalia > Rodentia > Ctenodactylidae > Ctenodactylus > Ctenodactylus gundi. The sequence goes on from PVKB01000971.1 coordinate 403,943, forward strand.
TTTTCTTGAGAAGAATGTACTGGGACTTGTTTGGGTAATCTGTGCTCAGATTTAAGAGAAGATTTATACCCAAGAATACATACAGTTCTGCTTTGTGTTGTGTCAACTCCTGTCATTTTTATCATATGCTGAGTTCTTCTCCAGGAGCCCAGAGAAACTTGGCCATTGACAACTGACATCACAGGGTCACTGTCTCACACACCGAGGAATAACTATATGCACCTGCAACACTGGCCAGATGCAAAGGAGAAATTTTGGTATAATCTAAGAAGAGCAGAAATCCTAAAGCACTTCATTTAGAGTCTCTGGCATAATGATTTCTGAGGATCCCAATTATTAACCCATGCTACTGTTACCATTTGATCTCTCACTGATACTAGCAATTTCTCACTAGGTAAGTGAGTCTAAGTCTTGAATAATATCAGTGGATGTGCTTCCTCCTTAGCACAGTCAATCCACTGGAATCTCTGTAACTTCACTCTCAGTGACTTAAAAATGACATTAGTTCAGTTTTAGCCTAAAAACAGACTGATGTCCAAGTCCCGTTCACCCCCTATCAACAGCCTCCTTCATCCACTTACAAGTTCCCAGGCCAGAACTGAGGTCAGGCACCTCCTTCACTATCATGTCTGGACTGTGTAAACATTAAAGACTGAATTTCTAAAACAAAGTTATTAGAGTCAGGCAAGATAATGTCAAGTGATGACTTAGGCAAGAGGCGGGTATGTGGCTAGGCATGTGTTCTGGTACTGGAACCCATTTAACCCTGGAAGTGTTGTGTGTGTAAGTTGAGAAGGATGCCATTTGGTGGCACAATTTTCTGAATCACTTTATGGATGCTTCTACTGATCATTACTGTGACTAAAACACCCTACGTTAGAAGGCTAAGGAACCAAGCACTATCTCCTGCTTCTGTTCTGACAAATTCTTTTGATGGAGTATTACATTGTGGGTAGTGCTAACGCAAAAACCATAAGGTACTTAATTTGGATCTCACCCAAGAGGGAAACCACAATGAATTTTTACACACACACACACACACACACACGCGCGCGCGCACGCACACACACACACAGACACACAGAGCAGCCGGGCACTCAATTTTACTGATAGTGTTGTACAAGCACACATGATTTTTCCTGTAAATTCAGCAGCTTTGTTTCCATGACAACAGAACACCTTTTACACCCAGAGCTCAGTCTACAGCCAACCCAGCCGGAGCTCTATTGCTGCTGGCTTCAAGTGAATGCTATGAGTTACCTACAGACACAATGGCATCTTTCCTAGGGTCTCCTGCTTGACTTTCACTAGCTCTGCGAGGTCTGATTCTTGGGCTCCCTACCTGCCTAGCGCCACATAAGCACACTGTTGTGACACAACACACCGAATAACCAAAGAGTCTCGGGAAAGTGTCACAGTCCTGCCTGCTGGGTAGACGTGGAGTTGGTGAGCAAAACAATCACACACACAGCTGAAAAAAATGCCACACTGCCCACGTTCCAGCTTCAAATGGCGATGTGATCTATTTTTGGAGTCAAAGACAAACCCCTTCAGAACTGAGACTGCTTCCAAAAGAATTATAACTTATTTCTACTCACGTTCTCAAAAAGTCTGCACACGTTTGGCTCAGAGTGTTCACAGTCTTTGGAGACACAAAGGAAATGGAAACTTGACAGAAAACTGGTTTATCTTTTTTCAACTTTTCAGATGGGAATCCAGGATTTTTTTTCTTCATGATTGAAAAACAAAATGTCTTTTTTTTTTCTCTAGAAGCCTTAAACCAAACCACTTAAGCCACTAAATATCTCAACCTTTTATGTAATGCTGTTTTAAAGGATACACTGCAGATTTTTAGTGTTGCTTTAATAATACCCCAAATACCAAATATTGCATTAGATGTTTTATACTCAAAAGTCATTTCGGTTTATTATACAAAATAAAAATAGCACCAAAATGATGAGGGGGCGTCTTACTTTTCTGCTTAGATATGCCAGTAGTAAAGTATTAAAATAAAAACTTCTATTTTTAACGTAGCTGTTTTCATACTGTTGCATATTTTGACCCGCTATTGTCTTCCATCATTTTATTTTTCTAAACTGAGAAGCAAAAAATTATTAATGTTAAATAAAGCAATCAAATGTCTCTGACCGTATAACTTGTCTATTTTAAATTCTTTAAAATTCAGACTAAGTCACGTTTTAAGTTCTAAATAGCTATAAGCATTGTGAATCAGTAAGTGGGTTCTATAAAATATATAAATACTTCGCATAAGTAACAAATTTACTTTACATAATAATGAAATTTTTGTCTTTTAAATTATTTTCTTATTAGTACTTTCATCTTATATGTATGTTTAAAATATGTGACGAGTGCTTTTTATATCTCTCCTCTTTGGATATATAGCCTACTACTTTCTTGAGATCAAAATCTACACAAACTAAATGTGCCTTTCTTTTGGGAGGGGAGGAGACAAGGTCTCACACTGTAGTCCAGGCGGGGTCCTGAAAACTCAAGGAAATACCCCTGCCTCAGCCTTCTGAGGGCTGGGATTACAGACATGTGCTCCCACACCCAGTTTATTTGGTCCTGGAGTGTCGAACTCAGAGCCTGTGCTTCTAGGCAAATGCTCTAGCCACTAAGCCATGCCTCCACCCATGCACGACTTTGGATCAACAGAATACATCATGTTTTAAAAATTGCAATTCATTAACCTTATGTTGGAGCTTTTAGAAGATCGCTCAACTGTGTTAGAAGCTGTGACTATTTTCTCTGGATGTGATACTTACAATTAGAACCTTTCAATAAAAGATAAATTTCTTAAATGCTCTCTGTACCAAGTCTAGAAGAACAGCTAAGCCTCCACCGTGGCAGGCGCTGAGAGCAGGAACAGCCCAGTCAGGGGCAGCAGGTTCAGGAGGATTTGCTGCTCAATGTGAAATCTTACTATGTTCAAATCAAAGGCAAATCTTTGGGCAACATCAATCAAATAAAAGAAAAAAATACCTGTTTCAGGCTCATTAAATAATTGCTTATTTAGATTGCCCGTATTACAGCCTCAAAGAGATCCTGAAGGTTGTCTGAAAATTCTGCCTACTGCAAATCTTTTGTTTTGGGGAGAAAAAAGTTGAAAAACAGGAATGAGCACTCTGAATACAGAAGTGTTTTATTTAAGGGCCTTATGCTCATGTTCACAGAGGCAAGATTAAGGATAAACTTTGCAAATTAGCTTCCTTATCTGAGAAAAAGAAAAAAAAATTATATGCTAAAACATTCTTTTGTAAGACATTACTGAAAATGTTACTCAAATGATATACACAGCTTATGAGATCCAAGAATTCCACTGACGTCTTTCCCGTCTAAAGGCATTAATAACATCAATGAAATAGTTGCTTTTCCCAACTTTCTGAACCCTTATCACTGGACGGCTGGCCTGAAATGTCAAGCTTTGAGAATCAGACATAATTCTGATGCCATTTAAGAAATCATCTAGATTGTTGTTAGAGATTGCAGTCGTGGTTGAACTATTGCCTGAATGACTTGGAAAAAAATATTCTAAACCTGTGCTGGTGCTAATCAGGTCGCTTTTCCGATTAGATATCTAACACCCGACTGCACTAATTTTCTTATTCTCCTTCAACATTACGAAAATAAAACCTAAGTAGAGAATTAAGAGAAAGAAATTCTCCATTCCAAGGATTAATTTTGATTATGGAGGAAAAAAATTGCATTGCAAACATGGGACAGTTGCCAAGAAGAGAGACAAAAGAAGAGGAGGAAGAAGAAAGCCAGGGGGGCTCTGGCCAGTTGGCCTCGTCACATGGGGCCCGCACCGGGACAGGGAAAACCCAACCAGCTAAACCCAACCCGAGACCTAGCGAGATTTCATTTGTAACCACTCTCCTTCCATTCTCTCCTTTCTAGTGTTACAGCCAATTTTTAGCCCTTTATTGTTTCCTACCAAGAGCACTGCACAATAATTTTATTTGATTAACCTTCCTGATTGCATACTTCCATCATGTCACCTTATTGTTCCATGTCGTTCACAGCATCCCCACATGACAGCACAAATCCGGCACTCTGCTATCTACAGAACTCCAGTTAGGGCAATGGGCCAACTAGAGGACTAGATTACATTCCTGGTGTCACTTGTTAACAGGTGTGCTTCCTTGGGTAAATGATTTAATATTTTTGAAGGAAAGTTTCCTCATTGTAAACAGTAGGTAACTAGACAACAAATGTGAAATAGCAGGGTAAAGAGTGAGAGCTGCATACAGGTGTGATATTTGTATTGTCACTTCAACACATTTCCTACTATTTGTTTTCTTCAAGTCTGATCGCTAAATACACTTTATAGGGATCTACCCTTTCTGCAGTTCTAACGCTCTTTTTCCATCTCTGCCTCTCTGCTGCCTGGAACCAGAAAATACACACAATTGCCCTACCCTTCCCCTAAGCTTCCAAGGCAAAAATTAATTATGGAGTACCCAGGAACATGTTTCTAGGTGTACCACATCGCCTTCCTGGCACCTGTAATTGCTTTCGTTTTACAGATGGGAAGATCAGGACACCGCAGAAGACAGCGACACAAGGAACTCCTCTGAAAGCCAAGAATAAGGGAGGGCCCAAGCTGAGTGTGGCTTGTCACCAACACAGGTGGGAAGCTGTGACGATTCCTGTTCTTTTGCTGCATTCCCTTTTACATTCGTGAATAAGAAAAATAAGACATGACAGCAAAAACATGCATTTCAGTTATGCATTAGCTGGTGAAGGCAGCCACCTTGAGAATAAGGGCAAGCACAAAGGATAAGAAAGCTCAGTAAGCACAAATCTCTCTGATAGCCAAGGAAAGTGTGGTTTTTGTTGGTATATTTTGAGGTTTAGATTCTTTTTCATTTCACAATACCTAGAAACTATATATGGGACCATATTTTATTTCATCGCTTTAATCTAAGGTAACATTAATTTAGAAACCAGAACATAAAATCAGGGTACCACCTTTTGGGTTGCCTTGGCCACTCACCGCTGGGAACCCTCCTCCCCCCTTAGCTCAGGCTGAGGAGCTGCTCCGCTGGCATGGCTAGAGCCTCAGGGGTTTGCAAATGTGCACTGGGCTTCTCTTGGTCCAAAGAGCTGAGAATTACTGCTGCTTAATACTGGTTTACTAAAAACCATTCTCTGTTCTTCCTGGGCACACAGTGGGGCCACATTTCTCAACTTCCTTAGCATTGTGCCAAGAGGCTGAGAGAGTATCATGGGCAGAGATGTGTTCCTTCTCAGCCCGGCCCAAAATGCCACTTATCTATGCTGCCTCTGTGTTGTCTCCCTGCGAGCTGAGAACAAAAATCCCAGAAGCCTCAGAGATTACAACATGGTGAGGTTGGCAGGTCCATTATCTATGCCACTGAATTTTTTTCCCGACCCAGCAAATAGCGATCACCATCGTACATCATTCAGCAAGAATGAGATACCTTCTTACTGCATTTGCATTGTTATGTTTTGGGCCCATTTGTTACAGCCATTATGCCTATCCTAATGAGCCTACATGCTGGTGCCTAGATGCATGTCGGCGATGCTTGTGTTGCATCCTCACTCTAGTCAGCCACAGAGCTGCTGCCTTCTAACTGTGGGTGGCCTAAGAGAAGGAGTCAAAGGAATCTGTATAAGACTCACAGCACATAGCAGAGCAGAGGCCGCTTATCTCTAAAGGGCTAAACAGTAAGTCCTTCAGGCTTCAAAAGCCTTCTACCATCTTGAAATGACCTTTTTCTTAATATTTTTTGTTTTAAAAATAAATCTTTAAAATTTAAACTAAATTCTTAGTTCAAAGACCCTTTGAAGTCAGATCATGAACTGGATTTATCCTAGGAGGTAGGGTCCTGCCCAAACCAATCTAAGTTTTTTAAAATCAAGAGAAGGATATTTCAAAAAGCATAACAATGACATGAAACTCAGATTTGAGAGGTGTAAGTCAAGCCTTGTTGGAACACGGCGACATTTGCTTGTTCACGTACCATCTAGAACTGTCTCAGCGCTGTTAGGGCAGGTTATGTTATGACAGGCCTAGAACACACAAAGCCTAATATATTTATGCCATGACCCTCTGTTGAGAAAGTTTGACAACTTCTAGTCCTGAGTTTCCAAAAGAGAGGTCACCCTGTTGAAGTAACCAGACCCTCTGCAACCCAATGTGTCAACAGGAGGGAGCAGATTGCTGCTACTCTGTGTCTTCACTACCACCATGGCAGAGACCATCCTCACAAAAACCTTGGAGTTCCATACCATAGAGGAGGAACAACAATCTTTGCTGCTTCACTGGAATGTTTTCATGAAATGGGTCAGAAAGCTCCTCTCAAACTTTTCTTTCCTTATTGCACCGAACGATCACCTCTACCGGGAAGGTTTAGATGACTTAAACTTACTTTAACAACTGAGATCCTCCGAGAGGCCTCGTACATTATAAAACTAACAAAGAGAAGATGCACATTCAACAGGTCACATGGTTTTCTTACTATTGATTGTTGCCATTAATAAGACACTACGTTAGGCCTTCTAATGCTTGAAACAACTTAACTTCTGAATCAAGTAGCTGACTGTACGGAGGAGAAGACTGGATTCCTTGTATTAATACAAATAATTTGCCTAAGTTAAAAGAGCTGAAAAGTCAAGAAATTGGAATGGAGTCCAGACTCGTCTGAATTCAAATTGGGTGGTCTTTCTGTCACACCACCGGGCATGTCACTCATCAATCTAAAGACACTGCCACCATGTGCCGTATACTCAAGTATATGTCTTATGGTCAAGTCTCACCTACTTCCTAATATATCTAGCGTCTAATATTTAATTTATGCCAGACATAAAGTGTTTTTTGTATTTAGATTTTAATCTCTCCTCACTTTTATCTGTAAAATAGCCTTTGTTTTATCTGTTTCATAGTATTAATGTTAAATTAAGTAGGTGCTAGGTATTTAAGATTTTTAATAGCTCCCATGAATATGCTAAATTTTATGCTATCTTCCTTTAAATGCTATATGAAGTGTACCTGTCCTGTTTTTTGTATAAAACAAAGAGTGACTCTCACCCTTGTGAAGAGCCATTCTAGCCCAAATCCCTATGAGACCCAGATCCTAACCAACAATAAAAAAACAGTTGTAAAACAATCAAGGCATTAGGTACAGATATAACTTCGGAAGTTTCTCATAAGAGGGTATTACACTTGAGTCATCAGCATAATACGATTTTCTATATATTTGGGGACATACTTTGAGATTTGCAATTGGATTATATAGTTTTTATTTATTTAGTCCTTTGAAGCAAATTGTCACTCTGTAGTCCAGGCTGGACCTGAAAGCACTTAGGCCAGGCTGGCTTCAAACACATCGCAATTCTTCTGCTTCAGCCTCCCACGTTCACAGATGTGTGCCACCACGCCCAGATTATATGACACTAGGAGATCAAACTCAGAGCCTTGTACTTGCTGGGCAAGCGCTCTAACCTCTGTGTTATTCCTCCACCCCTGGACCATACAGTTTAAAGAAATCATTCAAAAAAATTAAAAAAGACTAATTTTCTTTTGTGATTAATGAATCTGGATTTAGTTTGGGTGCAATTTTTAAAAATGCATTATATGGCCAAATTCAGAAAGACAAATATGGCTTTTTTTTTCTTTCATACCTAGGAAAGAAACAACAATGTGAAAATAGATGGGAGAGCATTAGAGAAAAGGAAGAAATCAGAAGAAGAAAAGAGAGAAAGGATAAAAATGAAAAATGAGGGATGGAAATGATAAAATTATGCTTTAAGCAAGCACAAATATGCTCAACTGAAACGCACTGTTCTGTACAATTAGTATGCAGTAATAAAAATGTATTCAACAAAACCAGCTATGATAGAGATTACTAACAACATCCTACTTTACAGTAACATCATAGACTTTGCCACCATTCTGTTTCTTTCCTCTCTGTAGCCAAGGCTGTTTTATACTTAATACCCTCCTTTTTTATTCTCTTTACCTTTGCTATATAAAAAAACACATCCTTGTAACACCCAAGATGCTTTCTTCCCACAGCTAGGATTACATAAAAGTTGGGCATTCTCAAACTTTTTTCTTTGGTACATACTGCTGTAACATGCCCTAATTTTGCATTATACTAACCAGATCCTGTATCCCCTTCATGAATGGCCCGCTCATTGAGTTGCCTAAGCTACTGTGACTAAGCTACTTCTCAGGTATCTGGTTCCCATAGAGACGGAATGGCTATTACTTTGTCAGGTGTTCATTTCTTTATATGCATGTAGGGGGAGACCCAGTCTCGTGCCTTCCTGGCAATGCTCAGGAACACAACTACTGAGCTATCTTCAGATTCTGGGGAACAAAAGGGACGTAAGACATTCTGGCCACCTTGGTCATTACTATTGCTTAGAACAATCTTGTTAGGACCACATAGCTTTATGACACTTGATTTTCAGATTTGAGAGCAAATTAATCAGAAGAACATTAAGTGATCCTGCCTGCTTCTGGCTATGGCTCAATCTCCTTAGCACTGTACCTTCAAAAATCACCCTGATAAGAAATGGTCACTGGAGGCAAAGAGGAAACAGTCTGACCTTCATGCTAAGTATACAGCAGGTACTCAATAAATGTTTAAGAAGACATCAAGTGTTTGAGGAGTGTCCCACCCTAAACCATGTACTACTGATTCTGCACTTAAGAACTCTGGCTCTGACCAGTTCTCCTTGGGCTCTATTTCCAACTGCCTCTTTTTGTCTGGTCCAAATAAGTACCTAGAAAACCATCTCGAGCTTGTCCAACACCAGCCCTTCTATTTTTTCCCTCCAAATTAACTGTTCCCTCATCTCAGCAAATATATAACTACTCTCTCAGTTACTCAGAACAAAAACCTGCGAACCGTCTTTCACACCTTTCTTTTATTTACTGCTTAGCATCCAATCCAAATTACTTCTAAATTCTATTCTACAGCTGCAAAATAATTCTGAGGTCATTTTGTTTTCTTTAACTCCACCAGTAGTGATTCAGATCACTGTTCAGATCTCCAATCTGAAACCCCACTTTCGTTCCCCTACCATGAATTGTCCACATACAGCTAAAGTCACCTAAAAATGTAAGCCAGATCACCGCACTTTTCCTTCGTGTCCTCCCATGACTTCCTGTGACATGTTTGTGACATTTGTCCTCTAACCCATGGCTGGGAATTCCTTAGGAAGTAGCCCTCGCCCCTAATCACATCTGGACAGAAGTTCTGTCTTCATCACTAAACTTGGTCACATAAGGCTCCTTGTCCCTCTTTTCTGGCATTTAACTTGCTGTTTTCTTTGTACAGAACATGTTTCCAGGCCATACATAATGATTCAGGTCATTCAGACTGCAAGTTCAGAGTCACACTCAGGAAAACATCTTTCCTTAAGAAGTGAGTGTTCTGAAGCTCCGTCACAGCTCACATCAGCTCACCAGTGAAAGGTAAATTCACAATTAAATAAGATCATTCATATTTTTTAAGAACACAATAAAAGCCAAACACTAAGTTTGGCTTTTGAAATCACTTTTTATCACATGCCCTACTATGAGAGAATTAAACAAACTATTACTTGATGAAGCCCCCAAATACTAGTGGTTGGAATAAAAAAATTAAACTTATGGCATATGTAGGCCAATATTAGCGTGCTGCATATAGACTGTTGAGAACCTGCACAAAAAACCTGTAAGAAGCGGAAATTTCTAGGTTATGTCTGAGTTCGATGCACAAACAAAAAACTTATGGCCAAAGATTGGCATGAGACCAGTGGGTCAGTAAACATCCCTACAACATTAAGGTACTGTAACAGCACTTAACTGCCACTCACTCAAAGGCCCAATGCTACAGAGAGAACACTCAAATAAACTTAGCACCAACAATAGGAAACAAATGAGGACATTCATAGCAGGTGTTTTGAAAATAAAACGGCATCATTGCTAATTAACGAAGATAATAGCAAATAAAACATTCGCTTCATTAAATGCTTTCAGAATCAAAGGACACAGCAAATAAAAATAAATGTAATACAAAACATGTCTGTGTGTTACCCACATATTTTAAAAAGCACCCAGTCACCTTTACTCATTGGGATCTGAAATAAGCACAATTTTAATCACATTAAATTACCTGATTTTTAAAGATCTAAAAAATTCCTTCCTTAATTCATTTTCATGTTTTCGTCTTACCTATATATTGGACTATGCCAACAAGTTATTTTCCTTTTTATATTTCAAATTTATAACATAAATGTAATTCATTTGGAAAAATGAAGTCTAGACATATTTACTCCAAAAAAATGAAAAACAACCGCATGCTATTGGTACTTACCCGCCCATATCTGTTGGCGTAGGACCCCGTAAGCAAGGAATGGAAAACAATGATCGTCTCGTCCAAGTCCCAGATGAACACTCTCTGGAAAGGAAGAAATTGAAGTGTGTTTCCCTGGGTTAAAAAATGTTATTGAAATAACCTGAACATGAAAAGTAGTTTTGAAAAAGAAGATGGTCAAAAATTCTGAATTCACTCGTTTAAATCCACCTGCTTCAAACAACACGTCTCAGCTTCTTTTTAGATATAACCTTGGCAGAGACACAGGAGAATAATTATATTAGCAAGATCACTCTAAAGACAGGTTCTATAGTGGAATCTTGGTTTCAGTTCTGAAGAACAGGAAAATGAACTATAATTAATCTGCTTATAACTTCTGAGATACAGAAGGACAATCAATTAAAAATCATTCACATTTTTGTTTCTTTAGCTCTGATCTCTGGTCATTAAGAGGTGGCCAAATAATTCATGCAATGTTTCACTTTTATCAAGCTAAATATCAAAATTTGCACACAAAAACTGAAACTTTCCATAATACCGTCCCTTTAGGTTGGCTACTGGGCAGGCACTGAAGGGACAGGGTATGTGTTCTGCCTTCTGTATCCATGAAGTCAGCATTCAGGAACAGAAAGCCCTTTCAAGACACTGCATACCACACACATCCAGATGGTTTGTTCTGTCACTCCATAAACAACACAAGATAGCAACCATCTATGTCTTAGGTACTAAGAGTAAGCTCAGAAGAACGTGTGCAGGTTGTAAGCGAGTACTATGCCATTTTATACAATGTAATTGAGCATCGTGGATTTTGGTACCCATACAGGAGTCCTACACGCAATTTTCCATGAATACCAAGGAGTGTCTGTATAATTTTCTTGCCCGGTTTTTCACCTTCAAGCCACAGATATTTAACAAGCATGTGACTAAGCAAACACTTCACTCATACTCTTAGATACACGGGGTATTTTTGAATTTGATTTGGAGTAAAAGATTTCAAAAGATCCTTGAGACACTACAAAAAGCCTCCCAAGCTTGCTTCTTTTCTTCCCGGTTCCACTCACACCAGTATATATTCATGCACTGGAGATGCTGCTGGAAAATTTTCATTGTCAGCCAAAATAACCATGTTTTCCACCATCGGATTTCACTTTGGCCAAAAGCACAAACCTAATTGCAGTGGATTCAAGGCTCTGAAATCTACCACTCTTTCAGTCCTTACTTAATCCCTCCTGCTTTTGAACTCCACCAAAACATGTCTCAGAAGGTGATTACCATTTCAGTTTAGAACATTCCAGGTTTTGCTTTCTCAACGTACTCAGGCCCGTCTTTAATTTCAAAGTGAATTTTTTTGAATGTTTTTAGTATGGCACTTACTTAATTGAAATGGCAACGATGCTGAGTAGTGCAAGAGAATTTTGTTCAAGCAGAATTAGATAGATTTATTTTCTTAGAGAAAAACAGATGCTTTACCATCTATTTAACAAGAAAAAGAACACAAAACTAAATAACTGTCTAGATCTGGGGATGTAGCTCAACCACTCACTTGCCTACCATGTATGAGGCCCTGTGTTCAAATCCTAGCAATACCCAAAACAAAACAAACAAGCCAAAATAAACAATCCTGATAGCCTATAGTTTATAGGAAAGAGGAAAAAAAATGCTTTTCTATTTGTTGATATGAAAAAAGCAACAAAAATGTACTGGAACTTTTGATCATCTAGCTGTTTATATAGCAGTTTTATGGAACTACCAATTAGCTAGAAGATGACTCGTCATTTACTTGGGTATTGACAATGACATACCTCAAGATCAGAATCCGGGGGAGGTGAAGGATTATTGTTTCTTCTGCCTCGTCCACGTGACTTGCCATCGGAACCTCGACGCAATCGATCCGAATCTGAATCTTTAATAGGCGTCGAAGGGCTGTGGATTGTACTGTACTCTGTAGGAATATAGGAAGGACTTTCATCTTTTAGTTCTACCACCAGGGTGCCAAGATCAACGTTGTTTTAATTCAGAGAGAAGTCTGAAGAGTGAAGCACATTCCACTCCATTCTGCCTAAATCCTGCACTACCTTTTACTTTCTTTGGTGAATAACTTATAAGAGATCTAACTCCAAGATGTGTTTGGAAAATAAGTGTGATCAGAAGCAACTAAAATTTGATCGGAGGTGAGAGGCAATAAATTGTATTTAGTGTCCTAGAATTTCATTGTGGTTCTCTGTGATTAGAGAGCACACATCTGCGGTTTTTCATCCTACACAAGACACCTGGCCACACTGAGATTATCAAGCATTTGTCTCAGCTGTGGCTCTGCCATTACAAAAAGGAGTCTGGTTCATGGAAAGAAATGTAGTATGGAAAATGTAGTATGGAAAATCAAGTCATCAGGCAGATTTGTCTGTAAAAAATTCTAAATCCCCAAGCTTCTCCCTCCTATGACGTGAGAATAAGGGATTGACACGACAAGCAGAGCAAACGTGTGGACAGCGCCCATCCTTCCGAGAGCATCTATCACTGGCTCTTCCTGTGTCTTAGTCCCTTTCAACCAAACATCCAAAACCAACCAGGCAGCACATTAAAATTACTCATCTGGCCAACTCAGGAAAACCACTGAAATAATTACATAGAAACCACAAAATAAAGAACAGCTCCCAAATGGCTTGAAGGAAGAGCTGAGCAGTGGTTGTGGGTTGAGGAAATTCTTATTCTGTGTTCAAAGAATGAACAAAAAAATCAGTCATTCTCACCTCTTAGGCACAGTTTTTCTTAGACTATCTAGTATGTACATTTAGATAATCTCTGCTGTCTTTAAATCCCCAATGTCCAATGTACTAGTTCTCCCTCCAAAGCACTTTGCCAAGTTTCTTTACTAGGTAAGGACTGGAATCCCTTAAATCAAATGTGAAAAATGATTGTTTTCATTGTTATGCTGTTGACACTGTATTTCACCAAAGAAAAAAGTATGAACAGAAATTATTAATATATTATCAACCACAACATTACTACCAAGGCTATCTATATGCCAAATCGTATGACCTCAGCATTATTTCCAAGCTTAAAAGTACTTATCCAAAGCTTTATAAGTCAGAGAAAATTGAAATAGACTTTGACAGAGCAAACTCCATTTCTAAATTGCATAAAGCAACTCTATACTTCTATTTAATCTTAGCATCTAAATAGACACCCACCACCAGGAGAAGAAATCGTGCATCTCCCATCACAAACAGGTGGCATACTTTATCCTACCAATTGACCATGTAATTCCCATGTCCATAAACTACCATGATGACCTAGAAGCCTGTTAATTATATCAGAATGTCCAATACAACTCCAAGTATTTTTGATATATTTTTGAGCTATCACACAGAACTATTTTTGAATATGATGCTGGCTAGTCAGAATTAATTATTCTCTATGCCAACAATATTCTTTTATTCTTGAGGTAGACTGCTAGATCATTTCCTTAAGATGTTTCCAACCAAGTCCCCCTTATCCATATTTGACAAAGAAGTAGGAGGCCCAAATGAATATATTTTAAGTAATTAAGTGGATTCACAATCTTTTATTTAAACCTTAGCCTCCCATTTAAAAATATTTTACAATATGTATCTTTGTGCAGAATCTGCGTAGAATCTGAGATCAGATGATAGTCTCTCTGAGGGCCTCAAAATGAAGCATTCTTTTTGAGACTGACAGAGATGGCATTTGAATCAATGTGGACTTTCACTACTTCCCTGTGAAATCTATCTTGAATACTGATTTCTACAGCTTTTGAAAGTTCCAGTTTACAAAGAGCGAAACATATCAAAAATGTCAAGCAACATATTCTATCACATTATGCCTTGCGCCTTGACTTCCAGATACCTTACTAATGACTTTGAAGTAGCTTATCTAATATAGGTTGCTCAGGTTAGATTTCCTCTTACTGCTTGCCTAATCATTTCATCTTTTGATATTTTTCTTATCCCTTTTTTAAAAAATTATTTTTCAAAAAATATACCATCTCTTTTTTTGGAATCAGATCAGCTATGCTTAAAAGAACTACTTCTGTAAATTTCTCTCAAAAGAAAACATATTCATGGAGGATGGTATACAGGAAAAAATTTAAACCATCTTATACAGTTTTTTCAAGTAGAGCAAAAAAAAAAATCCTGAAAGACAAAAATCCCGATACTTGAAATATTAAAATTCATATACACTTATACCTTAGAGACCTCATTAAAGAAGGCTTACCTACTTAAAGAAACTAAAATTTAAATGATGCAAGCTCATTTTATAAAATCTCGTCCTTCTTGTTCTATGAGGTGGAACTAAGTGCTTCTAACTCCTTTAACCAGCTTTTCTGACTCAAAGTTCCTTCTATTAGTGCAAAACAACTTAAATAATTTAATCTTCTAATCCACCGACAGCTAATGTTTCCCCAAATCCCTCCCCAAATTGTTCAAATTACCTGCACAGAGATAATGGGTGTAAGAATACATTTAAGAGCATTTCCTTCTTTTTTAAGCAACGTTGATTGCATGTCCTATCCACAATATTCTAGGCCCTACACTAGGAGATAAAACACACACACACACACACACACACACACACACACACTCCTGCCTTCTTGAGGCTTATAATTCAGAAGAAAGCACTTATACTTTAATAAAGATGAGAAATTACAAAATAATATGGAACAGGTTATGGCATAGGCAGTCCAGAGAGGAAGCCCACAATACTCAGATGCACAGAATTTTATAGGAGTTTCTTGAAGGTTGGGGACACACGAACCTGTAAAGAGGGAATATAAGCAGAAATGTGTTCCAGATGGGGCATGAGCACGTGAAGATCAACACAGAGAAAGCATGTCATATTTAAGAACTGGAAAAAAAGGAACTTAATCTCACCTGTATATTCAGAAGAGCACAGCAACACAGCTGCAGTGATAAGTAAAGAACTCTGCAGGGGAGGTGGGGCTGTTGCTCTGGCATAGGGGAGGACCGGAAGCAAGACAAGCTTGAGAAAGGGAGACCAGCAGGAGGATAGCTCCGGAATCTGGGTAAGGGACGGTGACGGCCGGAAAATGGCGGAGAAGGACACTGACAGATTTCAAATGTCATGAGGAGGCAAAAATCAGAAACTAACCAGATAACTGGGTAAGAGAGAATTGGGAAGGTCAAGGAAGATGCCTATGTGGACGATCTGGCAACTAGGACTTGAGAAAAAGGGATCAGGAGGAGAAGTGAAAGTGAGAATTCGGCTTCCAACTGGGGCATACTAAATTTGGAGAGACTGCATCCATCCAAGTAAAGATGGCCAATGGGCTGCAAAATTGATCTGGAGCTCAGACAAGAAAAGTGGGCTGGGTTTGAAAATTAATTCTACATATAATTAAATAGATACAGTTAAATATAATATTTATAGGAGGGGCAGACAAAGAAAAGTAGGTGGAATATGAGGAGAAAAAGCAAGTTGGTTTATTACAGAAGAATTAGAGAGTGGCCAACAACTTCACAACTGTCAAGAGGTAGGTAAAATGAAGCCTGAATTCAAGAATATTTTACATTTGGAGTCATACAGACATTTGCTATACACGACAACTGTACAAGGCTGAGACAGGAGAAATATAAGGAGGAAGAGAATTCCTACGATATTACTAACTTTGCCCTAGAGTGGCCATATCCAGCTGTTACTTCTTAGTTCTTTATATTTTCTAACCTCTTTGTCGCTGGGCCATCCGCCCTCTCCTTTAAACCATGTGACCATTAGACCATCCTGACCTCCTTTCACTCTTCTTCACACTATTCCTTCTTAGTCATTAGGCCCAAAGTTTAAATGCTGACGTTCCCCACGCAGACAATACTCAAAGAGCTGATCTAGGACAAGACATGGCGTGTGATTCACAGTGTCAATCAGATCAGTGCTTCCTCCATAAAACTGTCTTCTATGATTAGAGAAACATCAGCTACAGTCAGCAGTGTACTTAGTGTTGCAGCAGATTCTTACATTCTGAAGCAAATCCTCCTGCTATGTTGGATTAGTAATAAGCGATTGGTAGGTAGGTAGCCAATTAGTAAAGTATACATTGAGTCACAGGCTCCTAGAGCTCCCCCATGATCCGCTTAGGTAGTCCTGTATCTTTTTTTTTTCTTATCTTCAATGACCTCCAGATTGGTAAGTCTAAAGCTTTACCTCTTAATTTCTTGACCCGAGTATCCCACTCTTTGCAAGATCAAAATATACTGATAAAATAATTACAGAAAATAGTCAGGCTCCTTGAATATTTCATAAACTTTATCCAAAATGAATCCTGTTTCTCTATTAGCAGATTTAACTAATGGTACCAGTACTGTCTCTCTAGCTTCTAAATCCAGAAACTCTTTACTGGTTCAAGCAAATCAAGGTTAGTTTCCATGGTTTTTACACTTACATACTTTTGGTCTACTCTCAGTTTCTCATCATCTCTTGCCTCATTTCTTACAAGCCTCCCAGCTACCTTCAGTACAACCTTCACAGTGTTTCCAAAACCCCTCTAAGCTTCAAACTCCAAGGATGGCACAAAAACGACAATCTAAATTTTACAACACAGTGCTATGGGCTCATTCATCACACTTTGAATCTTGACCATACTATTCACTAGAAGTGTAACTTTGCTAGCTGTTGACCTTTTGCATGTTTCAGTTTCATCAAATGCAAAATGTAAATAAATAGGATGAAATAAGATCAAGTCAGCATATGTGCAAAGGCACGTAGAACCATACATAAGCCTAGAATTCTTTGATATTAGCTTCCTACGGAGTCATTCTACAACCTTTTTCCTAACCACTCTCTCTCTTCAGACCGTATTTCAGAGAGACAACCCTTCTTATCTCAATGCTCTGAAGGTGTCTTGTTTCATTAACTCTGAACATGTTGCTCCTCCTTTCTCTCCTAATGTCTTTCCTTGGCTTTTACCTGCACCCCTGATTTGCCAATGAAATTCCTATTAATCTCTGAGGATGCAGCTGGGGCAACTTGGGGCATTTTCTACCTATGTGTTGCTTGCGCCTTTGATATTTCTCTGACCTCTGTTATAGAGATAGACATATGCAGTTATTATGATTGCATAGATTCATATTAGACAGAATTATTAAAACTATTTTGAGCAAATGTTCATCACTTCTACTCTGAAGTAGCAGAACTCAGAAGTATTCATTTTTGTTTTCTGAGAGCACAGTAGGCATTTAGAGAACACAACATGCCTAGACATGAAACTGATGATTCCAAGGACTGCAGTTTCTCAAGTCTACTACGCCTTACTTTATTACAGCTAGCAAGGCATCTAGTTATTCTACAAATCATTTATAAATGTTGGATAGTTGTACTTACTTTGAGAGCTTACTGAGAACTAAATGTCTATCTAGTCAGTGAGAAATATTAAAATCTGTAGAAACTACAAAGTATATACTTATAAATACTACTAAAGATTTTCACAAATCTTTCAGTATTAAAACTTGGGACTCAGAAGAGTCCATCTAGTGCCCCTAGCTGGGAATCTCTACCTGAGCCTTTTTCTTCAGCTATCACCTTGTTTATCAAATTGATTACACTATGAATGTAAACATACAAAAATGGCTAATGGCTGGCTCCTCGTCTCTTCCTATTAAATAGATTAGTCGTCTTCCACACCAATAATACACCTGAGGCAAGTCCAGCCTTCAACAACTAGCATGGCTTATCGCCTATCAGATCTAGTCCAGATTCCGTATTTGGTTGCACAGTTCATGCCTCCCTCCCCTGCTTGATTATACAGAATGCTAAATAGTTTTCAAGAGGATTGTACCAGTTTAACCTGGGTCAGTTTTGTCAACACCTTACACACACAGATATCCTAATTTCAAAGAAATAATTGCTATCGTATAGCTGTGGAAAAGTAGCAAGTGATTTTCAATTTGCATATACTGGAGGTGCTTTCACACATTTGCTTACCAATTACATTTTCTTCTGTGAACTGTTCAAATCCTTTGTCAGTTTTTATATTCTTTTATTGATTTATATTAAAAAGTTTAACTCTTTTTTATATTTGCAGACTTCTCAGCCTGATATTTTTAAAAATTATATTTCCTTTGCAATATCTTTTTATTTTTATGGTGTCTTGCTGCACAGCATGAAGGTAAAATTGAGTCCTGGAAGATTTAGGGATAAGAATTCACATTTATCTTAGAGTAGCAAGGGATTTCTGGTCTAACGTTACACCCCGGGGACGAGGCATGTAGAATATGAGGTTCCTGCAGGCTCCCGACTCTGTGCTCAGGGAGGAATGAGCCCTCCTTACACATTCTGGAATCTCAGGGAGGTAAAAGACTACTTCCTCCAAGCAGAACGAGGTAACGGATTTCCTAGGCTAGAGGAAGCTCTCACCATATGTTCAATGACATTGGATGGAGGCCAGAGGAACTACAATATGGCTAGATCCTAAATCTGTCCACTAAGATAATACAGCTTACAAAGTGAAATGTAGAGCTTTCTGTGAAATCTTGAGAATTTCGTGAACACGACACATAGCAACCAATGATTACATTCTATTTGCAGCTACATAAAACTAAAAAAACAAAAAGGATTGGGTACATAACTTCTTTAAATATAGGTAACACTATGTTTGAGATGCTAGCTCTAAAATAAATGGCCATTTATACAACTGATCACTGAAGCAGTTGCCACAACCAATTGAATTGAAGTATACTTCAAGTTTGAGATTCTCCAAATCAACCACATTACATGCAAAAGTCATCTCAGCATGTAGGACACTAAGCCCAAATTAGGACAACGAAAAGAAAGAAAGCAGAAAATGGGAACTCTAATTCAATAACGGAAGGCCATCATTGCCCCCTTGGCATCTCTGGAAGGACGTAGTTGTACCAAGGTCAATCTTAGTGGCCAAAAGAATTTTATATGTCCTTATGAATATTTTGAATATCACACATTATAAAACTTTCCTGAGGGGAAAAACTATTTTGTGAAGCTGTTTGACCACTTTAAGTAAATGAGATTGCATCTTACTGTAGGACTGGAAAGAAATACACACCCACACCCACAAACACACACACTGGAAAATGCTCAGGAATTCTCTTAAATGCACTGTGATTAAACCAGGCGGCAGCCAGTTCTGGATAATACATATATTGAAGGGTAAGGAAATTGTGTTAGTAAACTTAGTGTCACCAAATTTTATAAAATGAACCTTTTCTCCTATAAGGCAGTTAAGAGAAAGGCTGCCTGGATTTAACCTCTGTATCCAGACAGCCCCAGAATTGGAAACTGAAATTTTTTTTATTATTCTCAAACTCTGAAGAAATTCCAGTGGTGGCTTAAACTTCATGCTTGCATTCTCACATGACAGAATACCACAGAAACCAAGTGATCATAATAGTGGATATATGTTTATACACACATTCATTGTTTCCTTGCTTTTTTTTCCTGTAAGAGGGGAATAATGTGGAATACTTCTTTAGAAATGTTTTTACATATTATTATTTTATAAAAACAAATTTAGAGCAAATCACTTCGAAGAATATATAGAATAGGTCATATTTGCTTTTACATGGAATCTAATTGGTACACACTGTCCTTTACTAC
Source organism: Ctenodactylus gundi (assembly GCA_004027205.1). Classification (NCBI taxonomy): domain Eukaryota; kingdom Metazoa; phylum Chordata; class Mammalia; order Rodentia; family Ctenodactylidae; genus Ctenodactylus; species Ctenodactylus gundi. The sequence continues at coordinate 423,901 of PVKB01000971.1, forward strand.
TAGAAATTTGGGGATGAATGACAAAGGCTTTCTTATGTCTTACTGCCTTTGGCAGGGCTATTTGGAATTGAATCTAGGACCTCACACATGCTAAGCACGTACTTTCAAACTGAGCTGCATCTCCAGCCCCCCACCCCCTTTTTTTTAATGGTCATTAACGTCATCTCTATACCACCAATGGACGACAGAGCATCTGACATTGCTGGGTTTCATGTGTCCTACCACCAGACACTTCCCCTTCCTACAGCTGGGATTTATGCTATTCTTATTCAAAATATATCACTAATTAATGTTTTGGTCCTAAAGGTTTCTGAATCGCTCTGATGTGTTTTTCTCTTCACTTCCTTAGAATGCTCCTTTGTCTCTAAGTTATTTATTCACTGCTGGGCCACAATACCTGACATCCACAATTTAAGCGAGGAAAGATATATTTAGCTCACAGTTTGAGAAGTTCTCACTCCGTCCTCTCATGGTAGCTGGCAATGATGGACGGCCATGGCAATGAAGACGGAAGCCAAGTGAATGAAAAGCTAGTTGCTGTCTGGAGGTTCAGGCCAGGCCAGAGCCTTCCCAGGAAGTAGCTGCAACTATGTTTCTTTTTTCTTCCTTTACTTAGTTCAAGCTGCCACATAGGACCCCATGGCTAGGGTGAGTGGCCCTTCCTCACTTCCTGGTCCACAAGTCAATAACACAAACCTCTAAAGCTCTGCCCTGGGAAACCACCAATCTCAACAAATTGACACAATCCTTTTATGTCGAATCCCACTGCCAGGCCCACTTCCCAACTGCATATGTTTTTAAATACACGAGGCTTCCGGGGACACTCCAGATCCAAACCACTGCAGCCTCCAGCCTCATCTGGGAAGGTGGCAGTTTTTCCAAAGTCCTTTCTCACGCACAGAAGGCCCAGTGTGGTGATCTCTCTACCTCCCTAACCTCACCTTTGTTATTCTCCTCTCCCAGTTGGCCTCCTGGCATAGTCCCACCTCCAGGCATTGGCACCCACTCTTTGCTCTCCCCAGACCACCCTTCTCACTGCCCCTTACCCCCCTAACTTCGGGTCTCTCTGCTAAAGTGCAGTCTTACTGGACAAGTTATCCAGTACAGGTTACCTGCTCTAACCCAACCCTCTAGACCCAACTTTTCATTCTCTTGAGCATTCTGACTAACAGAAATCTTTCATATGTCTTTTAAGGAATGTAAAGTTACCTGAGGGCAGAAACCATATTCTGTTCCCTTCATGTCCAAAATTGTGCCTGGAATAAGAATTATGTCTAGAATACATCATAGACTCAGTATACAGTCCCACCTCCAAGCCTTGGGATCCACTGTTTTCCCTTGAGAAACATGTTCATGAGAAACATTTATGGCTCACACAGCAAAATGTACCTGATCATTGATAAACCCTCACAGAATAGTTGACTTAACTGTTGTTTGAGTAATATGCCACAGGAACTTATCTATGTACCTTCCTGTTACTTGCTGAGGACCTGATTGGAGAAGAACTGAAATACCCATGTCTCAGAATTCCATTCTGTTTAACTGATTCAATGAATGCATTGCTAAAGAGACCTTACCCATTCACATTATGCTAGATTAAAGGGGTAGAGAGAAGGGGCTTCCTGTAGGCTTCGGGATTATCTTTAACCCAAAGCTCGTCAAGGATGCACTACTGTCTCCAGATAATAGAGGAAAAGGTTGAACTTAATATGTACAGCTTAGGAGCTCCCAGCTAGCACGGCCCACTGCCAGGACACAACCCCGGAGGGGTGGTCCCCTAGCTTTCCAGAGCTAAGATGTTTAGTTTCCCAAGATTTTTATTTCTAAGGCTGATGACAGCCAATTTCACAGCAGCAGAATTCAGACCTTCAACACACGGAGCACTGGAGTCAAGCACCTTGTTTATTTGAATGGTAAAAATGAAAATATCTTCACATGGCTTCCTGTCAACTAGTAGAAGGAAGTTTCTCCTCTGAATTTTAGTAGCAGTAAAGTAAAAGGTTATATTGAGTCACTTTGATTTGAGCTACTGGTTGCTGGGTTAAGTGAGACACATATGCTGGACCTACTACTGGTGGGACTGTAAACTGGTACAGGGACTTGCATGAATGGCTAAATGAGGGGTTAACTGTCTCTTATTTTTAATCAGTGAAATTGGCCTTTCCGTGAAAAGGCAGAAATAAACAAGATGAGATTTAATAATTTAGCTTACAAATATATTCCAATAATACCTACAGGATATAAAAACTAAGACACATGCTAATAATTTAGGTTGGGGTGACTTGGGTGCATAAAAAACCCTCCAAATGATACTAAGACCAATTAATCAACATTTAAAATCATTTATTGATCCAATATTTGAGCAACGGAACAAGTTACCCTAAGGATAACAGCATAATCCTACTATAGAGTCCATATCAACTATAGGCTTATGACCTTGATGTTGGGTCAGGACCACCTAAATGGTGCAGCTGCTATTTAAGATTCTTTTGTTCAACAATTAAAGTCCTATGTGATCTGAGTTCAGACTGGAATAATCCAAGTTGGTTTCTATCTATTGTTGCATTTCTCCCAGTATGAAAGGACCAGAGAAACAAGGCCAACTTTAAATAGAAGCAGCCTAAATAAATAAATGAATTCCTCTTAATTTAATAATTTAATCAAGAACAGCCTGAGACAAGGGCTTCTTAAGGTGGCAGAGCCTTGGTAATTGTATAAAACTTAAAACTTTACTTCCAGAGATTCAAGTCCTCTCCTTAACAAAATGTTTATAATTAACCTTTTTTTTTTCTAATTCTCCCTATTATATTAGCTATAGCATTTCTCACTTTACTTGAATGTAAGCTTCTAGGCTACATACAATTATGCAAAGGACCTCATCTTGTAGTTCCATATGGAATGCTTCAACTTACTGCAGAAAGGCCTCTTCTAGGTTATCTTTCCAAAAGAATTAAAAGCAATATATAACAGAGACGCATGCACACCCATGTTTATAGTTGCACAGCTAACAATAGCTAAAATGTGGAAGATACTGAACCTGTCAACAGACCAAATGATAAAAAAAATTGTGGTATATACACACAACAGAGGACTACCCTTCCATGAAGACAGATTCGAGGTTTTTGTAGGTAAATGGAGGCAACATGAGACTATCATGCGTAGTGAGATGAGTCAAACACAGAAGGTCAAATACCACATTTTCTCTAAGGCTTCCTATGAAACCAAATGAGTATAATAGTGGGAGTTAGGGCAGATGGGAAGGCTTCGGGAGGGCCAAAAAGGAAGAGGGCAAAGGATTGGAGTGTTGACATGCTATGTATGTGCACAAAATACTTGAGCTCAATGTGATCGTTGCGTATCTCTCTCTTTCTCACACACACATCATCTATTTATCTATTTATATAAATGAGTAAAAATACTGAAAGAAGAGGAAGGAGAAAGAAGAGGAGGAGAGAGAAGAAGAATACAAAGAGAAGGCAGAGGACAAGGTTGAAGAGGACGGTGACGACCGACAAAGAGGGGAAAAGGAAAAAGTAAAAAGGACACCAAGACCTTCAATAAGTTACATTATTTTAGATTAATATTACTTATCAAAATATAGATTTAAAGAAACCTTGATAAGTTTAAGTTATCAGGCATAGAATCTCCGATAAAAACTTGTGTGAAATAAATTAAAGGCATATAAAGTGGTTGACTAGTCTTACAGAGTTAAGCAATAGTCCAGGGTCAACTGACACTGACTGAGTTAACTCTAGAGAATTGCTTTAACTTTTGTACCTGCACTCCATAACCATTACTTTCCTTCCACAGAATTCCTGAGGTCACCTGGGTAAATCTCATCTGTAGTCAAGCTCTATAAACTAAGTTAAAGAAGCCTCCATCTTCCCTGAAATATGGCCACTACAGCTCTCCAGTGTTCTGTCAACACACAGGAATGTCTGTGATGCTTCTCACACATCTCAACCATGGCATAAAATGGCCACATTACACTTGAGGGAAACTGATGAACCGTATTTAAGAGTTTTAGTCTCCAGAACAACCACAAAACACAATGCACAACAGTAATGAACTCCAAGAGGGGAGAACTCCACTTCCTGAGGCCAGGGATCACGCCTTTCTAGTTACCTCTGCTGCCAGCTCAGAGCATGGTGCCTGAAACACATCAAGCACTTATAAATATGTTAAATGAGTGAAAGGAAGAAGTGAACATCTGGACTGTGGGACTAGGATGTGCTGGTCAGTTTGTTTCCCCTGGTATCATTTTATTCACACAATCCCATTGGCAAGAGTAGTCCACGTTGAGTAGTTCAAATTCCAGAATTCAAAATGTTCCCAAATCCAAACTGCTTTGAGTGCTAACATGACACCCTAAATGGAAAATGCCACCGAACCTCGCGGGATGGTTGTGGCCTAATAAGTGCATTAAAAACATTTTGTCAAATTACCTTCAGGCTATGTAGATTAGTTATATACCAAACAAAGAATTTTAGGCTTAGACTTGAGTCCTATACCTCACATATTTCCAGATATTTCAAACTTCTAAAAAGTCTAAAAACCCAAAATACTTCCAGTCTCCAGATGTACTAAGGAGTTAAGTAACCTGCCCAAAGTCAATGGTAGAGTCAGGGTTCCAACTCAGTTGGTTGGTGAACCCATAAACAAAATTCTAGCCATGACTCTAGTTTCTCTCAATTGTATCCTAAGCAAGTGTGACACTCAAGGGATGTTTGGAACTATTCTCTGGCTGAGAGATGCAGGTGAGGAGAGCACAGGTGGGCAGTAGAACCCAGCCAGGCAGGACTGGGTAGCAATGTGCTTTGCATGCATTCTTGGTAAGTATTATAGCGAAGGATCAGTAAAGCCATAAAGCAGAAAAATCCTAATAACTAACTTCAACCTGGTAACTTGAATCCCCAACTAATCCTACACTGAGAACCATTTAAAGGCAGGCAGGGCTACGTGGGGCGGTGCAGACAAGCCACAACATAACCCACATGTTTCTTGAATGTGCAATGCCCGTGTGCCATCAGGAGATGCTGGTGACGGCAGGCTGCGTTGCTAAGGAGTACTTGATGTTTCTGAGCGCCTTACTCAAACGATGCACTAGATTAGGTGCCCACGTTCATTCTGAAATGGGCAGCTCCACTTTCCTTGATATACTACATTCAGTGATCAGTAACATGCGCAGGGAGAAGAGAAATGATGACGTGAAAAAAAGTAAAAAGCAATGGAAAGCAAGAGGAAGAATGAGATACTTAAGGAGACAGCGAAGCACAACAGGGCGAATAGACAGTTCTCCAAGCAAGACCATGTCAGGTAGTTACTGATTTGGAGAAAAGGAAAGCAGAGACAGAACAGATTCAGGACCGTGTAAGGTAAAAGAGATTGTGTGGCCGACTGGCTCAGGGTAGCCACAAAACAGCTTTATACTTCGGGGAATACTTACACTATGAGACAACCCCAAACACACCGTGCTACATACATCTTCTCTGTAACTTCAGGTCTGAATGGCGCTATTAGTAAGCTGAGCTCATCCCCCGAATACGTGCTTAGCTGAATACCTCCTGGTGTGTGCCTCCGCTGAGTGCTATGAATGATTAAATGGAAATGAATAGCTACTACCTCCCAGAACTCCTGTTTGCATTTTAATTTTTCTGCCCACTGGAAATTTCAGTCTCAGTTTCCTCAGAAGCAGCACGCGTTACCGATCACGAGCTCAGGTCTGCAGCTAAGCCTACAGAGGACTCGTGCCAGGGTGGCCACTGAGTTCGCCCTGGCTTGATATCTGTAGAATGGGGTGAGTTAGAATTAACTCAGTGAGTGCATTGGAAAATGAAAAATAATGCATGCACGAATGCATGTGGGAGGCAAAGTGGCTGGGCAGACACCAGGTGTGCCTATATAAGCCAAATGCACGTGGAGACTGCTAAAAGAAAGCAACTCTAAATGACCGCCACATATGGTGGTCAGCCCACGCTCATTCTCTGTAAACCTTTCTGTGTCTTTATAGTTTTACCCTACGGTCATGTATTATTACTATTCAATAAATTTAAAAATTGTTCATTACTAAATACTCTAAGTTTACAAATTTGGGTAGCAAGCTTAGAATAAAATTGGCAGCTAGTGCTTCATCAATCCTGTCTTTATTTAATCTTTAATCCAAAAACCACCCAATTCTAGTTTAATGAGATGTAAGGATATTAAACAGAGATAGCTATGGATTTCCTTTCCAAGCTTCTCCAGTCAAAACGCTGATTCAGTCAATGCTGATATCTTCCAACTTAAACAAGGGAACTTACCACGTTGATTTGTACTGGTCCCATTGGACATAATACTTTACAGCATTACAAACCAAGGAATCAATCAGGTATGAAAGAAGATAAAATAACAAATGTTTGTGAGGGTAAGTAAACTCGCTTGATAATCCAGGACGACTTTTGATTACTTATATGCAAACCACATGTTGTACATAAAGGCAAGAAAGGGTGACATCTTGAAATTCACTGTACTAAAACTGACTCAATAAGTCATCCTGACTTCTAGCCCACGAGTCAATAACTAGGCAACCCAGTAGAAAGGCGCAAACATGGATAATGCTGCAAGACTGAATTGTTCACTTCTTAGAAACAAAGTCCAAAACTGAAAAGCAAGAAAACTCATTTTTATTACATTCCCGATGATATAAAACAAACAGTGAACTTTACCTCTATGAGTTTTATAATCTCATTAAGTTTAACACTGCATACACTCTGGAGAGAAAGAAAAAAGAAAAACAAATGCCATCAAGACAAACAAACCCGGGAACCCAAAACAAACATCTGCTTTGCTTTCTCACATCTTAATAGCCAGGCTATTTTAGATACAAATATTTGTTTTGCTGACAACTGTTTCCAAAAACGTTAGTTGAAATTGTTTCGCTGAAATGGTTTATTTTTGAGCTGAACAAATCACACACTTTTCCAAAGTCCACAGACATCTGTGGACATGAGCAAGTGTGGCCCACACATTTTCTAAATGGTTCACTCGGCCCGGCGACGTGGAGGCACTGCGATGCATGCTATTGCAAACCTCTGGATCCTGGCCTGTGAACGTCCAGAGGCAGGACAGGGATGAGAGACGGGACCCAAATTTCCTGCTTTTGTAGCGAAGTTGTGTGGCAGCTTAGATTTTCACCCCGTCACACTGAGTTCCTGTGAGAGCTCAGAGCTCTGCAACAGCACAAGAACGTCCCCGTTTCTCAAGCACTTTGTTCTACTTTCTTGGGCCTTGGCAGGGATCAAAGGAGCAGGAGGAACAAATGGTTTCCCAAGCATATTGAATTCCCTCTTACACTGATTTTTCCTCTGTCACTTGAAATTCAATCCTGGCAAGATTCCTGTGCATCACCTTAACCACTAAGTTGTCTGCCAGTAGTCAGCAAGTGGGAAGGTAAAGTTCATTATCAAGTTTTTGCTAAGACCTTCAAGAGAATAAATTCTTTGAAAATGTATTTTTTTTTTGGTATGGCATGCATATTAAAATTCATTCCTGGCTTTTACTTCACATTAGCCTTAAATATTTTATTCAAATTGATTCTTCCTGTCCTAACAATTGCCTTTTTAAAGATTTAAAAAAAATTAGCAGGAGAGTCTTTTAATAAAAATCTAGCCAAAAACTTCTTAGATTTATTACCCAATGTTTATAGAACATTGAAGAACCACATTCTTTATTTATCTTATGTGTAAAATGGGGACAGACTGTATGTAGCTAGTTGATGCATGTGGAACAAGATCAAATGTGATTTCAAGGTAAAGCTCTAAGCCCAATATATTTGATTATATTCCATTATGTATTATTAGGATAGCTACCATACTTACTATGAAGTGCTAAAAGAAATTTTGGGCAAGAAACATGTTTTTAAGCCAAAATAGTTAAGTATAAATATGTACAGTAATAGGATTACAATGGAAAGTTCAATCATCCATAGGTGAGTCATATGAGAAGAAAAAACATTTTTTAAAAAAAATGGCTTCAGTGCTCTATTGAAAAAACAACTTATTTTTAAAAAAACTTTATGAAGATACTCTTAATTTAAATTTTACACCACTTTTTGAAAACACCATTATGTTGATAATAATACACAGAGCTTTAAAAAATTCAGTACAAGCCTTGATAACCTAAACTTCAAACAGTTCAAATACAAGATATTAGAATTTAGATATTAGCACAAATGGAAAACACCCTAGACCGCCTTTCCCTCATCTCTTTATATCCTGGACATTGAAAGTCAGTCACTGACTTAGCAAACATTTTTAAAATGAATAAAATTCACCATTCAAAATTTAAAGTAATTATAGATGTAAGTATAGTGCTTAATTACAGTTTTAGATTGAAAAGGAAAAGACTTGATTCTGATAAAATTTTCCTTTTTAGATGGAAGAATTTTAATTTGTCAGAGACCATTTTTCTTAGAAACTGAACATATCTGGGATAGAAAGCCATTTAATTGATAAGCTGTAACTAACTAGATGGTTGTAACTAATACTATATACTGTATACCTTCAAAATCCTAAAAATTTTTCTCTTGCAAAATATTTATAAATACACGCCTCACTGAAAAAGAGAATTTCAGTGAAAATAAAAATAGAAATATTTTAAGTCAATGAAAAGAAAAAAGAACCTAACAAATTTTGGAGTATACAATAAAACCAGTGCTTAGAAAAAAATTTAGAGAACTGAATGCATATATTTAAAAGGATAAAAGATCTAAAAGCTTTATTAAAGCTTTATTCTTACAAAAGTGAAATATCAAATTAAATACAAAACAAGAAATAATGAAAATAAGGGAAGTCAATGAAATGCAAATAATTTAGAAAACCAATAAAATTTGCTTTAAAAAAATTTACTCGCTAGCCTGTTTGAATACACAAACTACTAATAGCATAAGTAAAAGACAGCCGTTGCTAGAGATCTCACAAAAATTAAAAGAATAAAAATTACGAAAATTTTCTGCCCACAAATTGGATAAACTAGATGAAATGGGCTAATTCCTTGAAAGACATTCTACCCAAACTCATACAAGTAGAGACAGGTAACTTGAATAGATTCATATCTGTTAAATAAATTGAGTCAACAGAAAGCACGAGAATCAGATGAGTTCGTTGGTGAATTCTATCAAATATTTAATACACAAGTGTTTTGAATTTTTGATAATATATTGAATGAAACAGAAATGAGGAAAATTTTCTACCTCACTCAATGAAACATCATTTCTGCAGATCTGAAACCAGACAGGAACATGACAGGATGTGAATACATAGACAGGCATTTCTCATGAACCGAGACAAAGATTCTCAACAAAACATTAGCAAACAAATCTAAGAAAAAATAAGAAGAATTACAAATTAAAAAGAATCGCATGCCATGTCTGAATTGAAAATCTATCACATCAGCAGGCTTAAGAAAATACCAGGATATTAGCAACAGGAATGAAAAAAAATGACAGAATCTAATGGCCATTGATACAAACGAAGCAAAGCAAAAACAAAACAACCTCTCAGCCAGCTAGCAACACAGGGGAACTTCCTCAAGTTGATAAAATGCTCACAAAGAAACCTACAATTAATGATGGGAAACTAGATGCTCTCTCTTCAAACCAGAAACAAGGCGAGGTTATCTTTCTACTACCATAATTCCACGCTGCACTGGAAGCTCTTGCTAATGCAGTAAGACAAGAAGAGGGAACACAAAACAACAACAACAACAAAAAAACACACATGGATTGGGAAAGAAGAAATAAAACTTTCTTTGTACACATGAGACAATGGTCTATGTAGAAAATAGCAGAGAATTAAAAGTAAAAACTCTTAGAACTAATAAGTAATTATTGCAAGGATGCAGGAAAGTCTATTTTTTGTTGTTTTCTTATATGCCTCCGATCACATCACCATCAAAACAAAAGACGTGAGAGAGAGCCGGAGGTAAGGAGAGAAATAGGTAGGAGTTTTTTTTTTTTTTAATCACGCAAATTCTATCTGAGAAAGACACAAAATTCTGATGAAAGAAATCAAAGATACACTGTAAATGAGGGGAGAGATATTTCAAATAGGTAGGAAAATTCAGGACTCGCAAGCTGTCAGCTTATCTTAACTTGATCTATAAATTCAACTTAATTCCTGTTGAAATCCCAGAAATTTACTTTATGAATATTGACACACTGATCCTACAGTTTAAATATCAACGTAGGAGACCTAGGATACAATTTTGGGAGAAAACAACAAAGTCACGGGAATGACCTTTACAGCCTTTGACTTAATATTAAGCTATCTGAAGTGAGATCAAAATGTAAGGTGAATGTTTAAGTGTTTAAAATTTATTATTGTAAAAGACAGCCTGACATTAAGCCCTCTCCACATACTACCCCCTCACTTTGAACACACCTACATCATTCTTCTTCCCACTGTCTGAAGCACTTTTGGAAGTGCTCTTTTGTGTACAACGCAGGCTGCTGCCAAGTGCCGTCCAACTTAAAGGCGGGCTTGTAAAAACATTTCAGAGGTCCTCATCCTTTCCTTCACTTGATCCGGCACAGCGCAACTTCTGGCTCGTCCCCGAAGTCAAAATGACCGTGAAAGGTAAACAGTGTGAAACGATTCAAGCAATCAAGGCAGCCGCGGCTATACAACTCAAGACACGATGAAGGACTTTTGGAACTCCTTCAGAAGGTGACAAGAATGATGGGATAAGTATATTAAAAGCCAGAAGAAGAATTGTGAGGGGGATTAACAGCGCTGCATCTTTAACTATGATAATTGTTTTGGTTTAAACATTCACCATAGTTTCTGATTATATCTCATAGAAATCACAACAGTCTTATATGGGAGAAAGAATAAACAGGTCATCAGAGCGGAACAGAGTCCAGAAAGAGCATCAAATAGAGTCAGCCAGTCTTCCACAAAGAAGGAAATGCAAAAAAATTGAGAAAATATATCCTGATCTATAAATGATGTTGCAACTGAGCCGAACATCCACAAACAAAAAATTGATGGCCCAACCTCACATATAATTTATTTGAAAACAGGACAGAGATCTAAATGAAAAATACCACACTCTGAAATGTCTAGACAATAACAGAGATAAAATCTACATATACTTGGGTTTGGCAACGAACTTTTAAATAGGTGTGACTCGTGAAGAGAAATTTGATGAGGGGAACTTCATTAAAATAGAAACTCTTTTCAAAAAGACTCTGTCGATAAGGAAAATTGAAAGGGCAGACTTGGAAAAATATTTGTAAAACACCTTATTTGACAGAGAACTTGTATCCAAAATATACAAAGAATTCTTAAAGCGCAAAACAAGAAAACAACCTAATGATAAAAAAGTGGCAAAATTTGATTGAACAACAAAGTAGATTTACAAAGGACATACTAGCATAATGAAAGATGTTCCCAACTATGCATTACTAGTGAATTGTAAATTAAAAAAAGAAACCGCTTTTCATCCGGTAGCATGCCCCAAATCCAAAATTCTGATAGCACCAAATGCTGACGACAGCACAAACTCATTCATTGCTGGTGAGAATACAACATGGTACAGTTACTTTGGAACATAGTTTGAAAATTTCTTCCAAAGCTAAATCAGAATCCTAGGATTATCCAAATGAGTTGAAAACTTACACAAAATCCTATACACAAAAAGGTTATTGAAGCTTTGGTCATAATTGCCCCATACTTGAAGCAAAGAAGCTACCCTTCATTTGGGGGCTGGAACTACTGGCATTGCTAGTTGAAGAGTAAGCATACATTTTTAAATCAATAAATAAACTACAATGTTTCTCAGTGACCACAGAATATCTTCCTATATTTCTAAAAGCAAATACATCATGAAGTATCTTCAGATCATCAATGCATAGCTAACAAATTCTTTTTATAAAAAGAATGCAAAGCACTGTTTGCCATTTTTTAAACAGTCTGAAAATGCAAGATTAATTTTGCATATGCAAGTTATATATTTTTACTTTGGCAAATACACATCTATGTGGGAGAATATAGCTTTGCCTATTCAATTGCCAGCATAATAAAGTAATTTTTGGGCTGGAGATTCATAAAGAAGCACACGCCTGTAAGTAATACCACGTGTTATCAAGGGCTTAAAGAATAGATAGCTTTAATAACACACGATCAAAAACAAATTGATCTTTCCATGTGTAACCTGTAAATGCTTCACAAAGTTATCTTTATGGGTTCATTTTGACATTATAATTCTATCAGCAATGCAAGAACGGCTATCAAGAATTTTAAGAGGAGGTTTACAAGTACTGGGAAACTAAACATAATTTTATGAACCAGCCAGGCAGAAATCTCGTTATATATAAAGTTAGATAATGGCCAGAGTCTAACTTTACAAGAGGATAAAATACTGATGACAGCTCACCAGACTGTTAACATCAAAAGAAAACCACCTGAAATTATTTCAATAAAATAGACATTCATGGATTTAATTACTCTTCATTTCTATCTCACACAGAAACCGTTAGTATATCTTTTTAAATCATCCCACCTAGCTCCTTACCATCCAAACTTCTTTTTCAGCAAGAAGAAGCAGCCTCTAATTTTATATATGACTAGTAAGAAAGGCAAATTAATGCCAAAAATATTTGGCTGAATTCACAGTCTTATTGTAAATGTCAAAAACAAAACAAAACCCAGGCCAAATCTTTGAAATTTTAAAGCAATCCCTCTTTTTTTTTTTTTTTTCAATGTGGAAACTTGGTGAATTTTCCAATTCTGACCGCATAACGCAAGAAAGATGGATTCATAAACATTCATTTTAGTGAGAGGCAGTTAAAATGAGAAATCTGAAAAATTCTATTTTCTCCCCAGTTAAATTTATAATAAACTTAAAATAATACCCAAACCACTCAGCACTTTTAAGCAAAAGCTAAAATGCATAATTCACTTTTGTAAAATAAAATTATGTACACATTTTGAAATTTTTGCTTTTGTATTGTTTGCCACATGGCACGGCCTTGTACCCAGGCACCTCACTCTTTCTCATGGTGTCCCCTGTATTAATAAAAATGCTTACAACAATGCCAAGTTTCAGAGACAAACTCTCACGATGTGACTGAAGAGCAGAGCTCAAAATCAACCATTATGTAAACAATAAGATTAAGCCTTAACTAGTTTATTCATCCTCCACCCTGCACAATCAGAATATCATGAATGAGTACAATTCTTCTGCTTTTTTGTTATCATCCTATTATTCTACAGCAAACAGAGTATTTTTCTACTGTGTCTCTCACAGCTATTCTCATTTTGTTACCCCTTTTTATTCTCAACAAAGCTTGCATGGCACAGATGGTTCATATGAAAACACAAACTCAACTGGACATGGTGGCACATGCCTGTAATCCTCGCACTTTGGGAAGCTGAGGCAGCCAGATTCCAAATGTAAGCCCGGCCTAGGCAATTTAGCAACTTGATGAGACTTCATTTCAGAAAAAAAAAAGAAAAGAAAATGGCATGGGATGTAGCTCAGTATAAAGACACACACACACACACACACACACACACACACACACAAAACCAAAAACATCAAGCTGTTCAAAAAATTGGAAAAACCATAACCTTTCCTTATGTTGCCTATAAAGTTTATTGAGCTAGACACAAAAGTTCTACAAAATATCTACAGTAAGTTCTATATTTTCTATAATAAAATTTATCTTTTGTGTGATTAATAGAAGCAAAATCTTATTAAAAAGGACAGGAAAGACATATATATTCAGTTCTAGGGGTGCAATATTTACCTATGTGAATTTTTGAAAATAAAGACAGATGAATTAAAGTGACCAAAGATTAAATAGTTTGAAGCTAAAATATTTAGCAGAAATAGTGATTATTTGAAGTTAGTGAAAGGACAAATTTAAGATGATGTAATTTTCTCTCTTCATATAAAACAATGTCTGCGTGTATTATATTGTATGTATTTTTTTGAAAAGACAGAAAATGCAGAATACAGAAAACTATAAGGTTGGGAGGGGGAATCTGTTAGTATCTACCAAATAATCCTAAAGTCTAAATTAAAATTAGGATTTGTTACATAAAAGATTTTCTTCATGATACATGAAAACCAATGAAAATTAACATAAGATTACATCGGAGCAGTTGAGACTTCGCATGTAACATCATTTCAGTTTGACTTGGAGCAATAAAGAGCTACCTCCAGGAATAGGCAAGAAGAAGTAAACTAACCTTGGGAGGTCAGCAGCCAGCCTGATCACTTATGAAAGGAATAGCTACAATTTAGAATTTTAAGGCAAGGAAGCAGGAAGAGAACACGAAGTGTTCCCAAAAGAAAGAAAAAAAAATTGAGGACAATAAATATCAAAGATCTAATGTACAAAAATATCCTGAGAGAGAGACGTTGCCATTGGAAAGGCCCATCAAGGGTTGGGTGGAAGAGTGAACAATGCCCACGCTCAGACATGTGGTTATGAAATTCACATTACATCACGAGTGGGAAAGGGTGTGGCAGCGGTTTGCTGGCTTCCACTATCAATCCTTTGATGTTAACTGACTTTTTTTTTAATCCTTAGCAAATATATTACGTTGATGAAAATATTAGATATATAATGGTGGCAAACTAATAAATTCTGGGCATGTTCCTTACTTCATACTCAATATATGGTATCAAAAACTATAAATACTACGGATAACTATTTCAAATTAAATGTTTAAAAACCCACTCAGATACAAACACAAATTTAAGACTATTTACCAGTTCGACAATAAATAAAACAATTCATGTGCTTCTCATACTCACACTTTATATCAGAAATGAAAAAGATTTCAGGATCGTCCTCCTTAACTTCTGTATAGTCTTTGCCAAAACTGTGCAACCATGGCATGAATATATGACTACAGGAAAATGCTTTTAAATCACCAGAAAAACAGTCAGCAAGACTAACATAATCCATGTACATACCTGCTGTGGGATCGGTAACCGCTTGACTTGTGATGCCAGACGGCGGCTCCTGCAGCTGGTAAGTGGCATTGGTGGATGGTGTCGTCGGACTGGTGTTGCTGCTGGTCATATAATGTGCCGGGTACGGGGAGCTATTGTAATACTGAGCATACTGACCCTGGCCAAAACTTGGATAAGATGGATAATCCTACCAAATTAAGCCACACAAGAACAATCTGTCAAAATATGTCTGCCTGTTTACTTATACTTTAAAGTACAATTATAAATGTTTGTGTTTCAGTGTCTTTTCTGAATTCATAGAAGTACAAATTCACAAGATAGCTCAGACTTGCAAAGCAATTTTATGTAAAAATAATATACATTCCTCATATATATTCTGTTGTAGAATGCAGCACTAGTAAAATTAAACCAATCTGAGAACTAAATAACCTACTATTTGAGACCGTTCAAATGATTTTAAAAAAAAAACTACTGAGAAGCTTAGAAAATCTCTCACTTAGAGTTTAATATGTAAGCAGATCTTTATGCAATAAAAGATCATATTTACTTAAAAACATTTCAGAAGTTGAATTGGCTTTTAAAATTACCTGCTGTGAACTGTTAAATCCAGAGGAATTTGTGAGTGAATTATTTCCTGTATATAATCCTGATGATGTTGTAAAACTGCTACCTAAAATGAAATGAAAAGAAACATAGCTTACTCAGCTACATCCAATAATGCGACTACAGGAAAACATCATTTATGTAAGGCACAGTTGGAGTTTCGATTTATTATCTGCAACACCGCAATCCATCGCCATGAATAACATTTTATTTCCTCAACATGGTAAAATAGCTGGCCATTTCAGTTTCATCAAATGAGACTGAAAAGTAGTTTAAATTTCTAATTGCACGGTAATTCATATCAACCGAAGACAAAATTTTACATTTATGAAAAAATCTAGATAATGAGGTTTCTATTTCAAGTTGCAAAACATACAAACTTTTCTGATCTTTGTATGAAACAAACATAATGTAAAAAAAAAGAAGGTGATCTTTAAGGTTCCTGCTAGCTACCTGCTTCAAGACGATGCAATGCTTCTAGAGTCATTATTTACATTGTCATTAGAATGGTCCACTGGGAAAGATATTTCATTATTTCATTTCCCAGAAGAACCAATGGCAGCACTCAAAGTACTTGTTACAGTGAAGATCAGAGGAATGTCGTCAGTCTCCGCTACTGTCCATGCTGTTATGCGAGCATTCTACACTTAGAATGTTCATATTCAGCAGTAAACAGTAAGTGCGGGACACATCACAGAGCAAACCTTACACCTTTCCTTCAGATTACTTACTATCTTATTAAACAGGGAGCGCTGCAAAACAAACAAAAATACTATTATTGAAAACCTTGCTGGCAAAGACTTCTTAAAAGATCATATCAGAGATTGGCGATTTTTTCAAAGGTCTTTACATGTCATAAAACAAGGATTTAAACAGGTACACGATTTGGAAAAGCTTGTATACTATTTCACTCAGCAATTTTCCTGTCAGAAATTTAAGAAAAACATTTTGGAGATTCAAAGAGACAGTTCACAAAGTTGATCTCCTTCTAAGAACAGCATCCAGAATGAAATCTCAAGTCCTTTAGAAGTGCTATTCTGAAGATGGAGTACTGGGACGCTGCTATGGTCTAGATCTTGAGCATCCCCCCGAAACCTCGTGTCATTGGAACTGTGTGTTACTGGGTAGAAGGGCCTACTTGAAGGAGCAGGTGAGTAGAGTTTGATGAGGAAGGACTGGGGTAAGGATTGCTGAGTTGGGGATGGCCGAGGGCAGAGATTTCAGGTGTTTGTTGTGACTTGTGGGCCAGGAAGCGAGGGAGGGGCAACTAGTATCCTAAAATACTTGAAGGAAGAAAGAGGAGATGTTGTTGCAGCTTCTTCCTGGGAGCTCATTGGCTCCCTCTTGCTTTGCTTGGCTTCTATCTGGAGTGGGGAGAGCAGCTCCCCAACCTCTGCCTTGAGCCTTCACTGTTTCTGGAAGCCCCATCGATGGACTGTGTTTGTGAGAGACCTTCTGAAACTGTGAGCTAAAAAACTGTTTTCTCCTTTAAATTGTGGATGTTAGGTATTTTGTCATAGTAACAGATAAGTAACTAAGACACTGTTACTGATAATGACTTGACATAGACGTTTTCATAAAAATTGTGCTAAAACCACAGAACTTATTTTTATTGATCTAATTTTAAAGTTATTTTTGAAGCATAACATTTTTAAGAAACGCAAAGCTCCAACATGTTGTTTCTGAAGGAATCAATTTTTACTCACGTCACATTAAACAAATGTACACGTCAATATTTTCTAACCCAAAACCTGTGATCCTGGAATTTTCCTACCCTAGGTCCTATAAATCTGTGATTCTTGTAAGCAAAAATAAAAGCTATTTTTTTAAAAAATAAAATTTTACTGCAAATGAGTGAAATGAACAAAAAAATGGGTTGACAGATGGAGAAATCTCCAATGCGAACTCTACTGAATATTTAACAAAGTTGGAAAATGTAGACTAAAGTGTTTGGTTATCCCTTACCACGCGTTTGGACTTGGGGTAAGTCACTCTAGGACATAATTTTCTTATCTACAAAAACCCCACTATCTAGGGTTTTAGGGTTCTTAAACATCAAGTGAGATAATGTTTTAGAAAACATAATAATCAATGTTCGCTATGGGAGGGAGAGGCATAGGATTGCAATTTTCAGCCCAGCCTGAGCAATGTAGTGAATTAGCAAGACTGTTTTAACATAAAAAATTAAAAAGGGATAGGGATGTAGCCCAGTGCAAAGGCTCTGGGTTTAATTCCCAATTGTGGGGAAAACAGACAAATATAAAACACCCAACAAACACATAACGAGCAATATTTTCACACAAAGGCTAGATATTGCTATTCTCACTCCAGCAAACGCTTTTAAAATTCTTCTTCTCTGTAATTACGTATCTTTTCTTTCTTTCCCAAATTAAACAGAAATGACTTCATCTCTGTGTATACCTGAAAATAGTTTTTCTACTTACTTATCAAGATTCTACGAACTTTGAAAGCCTGATCCAAGAAGTTATTTTTCTTAAGAAGAAAAAAATATTTCCCAAGAGCTTCAAATTTGTTATCGTACAAATTCATACTTGAGGTTTCTTCATTTGTGCAGTTTTGGACTATCCACTGTTCAAAATTCCCATTAACATCTCAGAGAGAACGAGAGCTCTCCTGCTAACACTCCACCACAAACACCAGCCTTCCCACAATAACGGTCATTTGCGTGCAGCAATCACACATTTATTAACCATACATGCCAGAATCACAGTGATAATTGAACCGGAATGAAAAGATGACTAAGACATAGTCTGGGATCTCAGAGGACTTATCAGGATGATATCAGTTTTATTTTGTTTTATAAACATTTGGACCTCATGGGCATATGACTCACTCCTTATGTATGTGTCAGAGAACAATTAATTAGTAACATTACATAAAAAGCAAATTTATAAATAAGCATTTTTAAATCTTTTGTGAAATGAAATCTAAATTTTGTTTGGTTAAAGGTAGGTTTTTTTTTTAAACTTTAGCTGTTATATATTTTTGATAGGAAAAATTACTTTAGGTTATGACCTGTGACTTTTATTTAAGCTATACATTTTTAGGTAATAACTTGCATACATTTTTAGGTAATAACTTGCTACTTTCATTAAATGACACATTTTAGAGCAATAAATACTGACCTCCATAATCCCTATCCAAGAAAATGAATAAGATCTAGAAAATATATTTTTTAAATGGGTGTTTTCATTCCATAAGTTATTCCCTGGAACAAAGTAGAAAAGATGTGGAAGCTATGTTGGCACATACAGGCCACTAGGGTATGACCAAGTAAATCACAGCTCAGTACTTCAAATGGTACCCAAGTGACTTTCCAGGCGTCATGCTACTTCTAAGACTGTACATTAGCTGGAATTCAACATAAGTTATACTCATTTACTGGCTGACTGCAGGCCGAGATTCCATTCCATTTAGTGCGCTGAAGAAGAAGTTTAATGGTACCCCAGTGGCCTCAGAGTCTTAATGCAACTTCCAAAAGGGCCTCACTTGCTTCAGGGAGAGGTGTACCTAACAGGCAGCCAGGCCCAGGCCACAGTCATTTCTACCACTCAAATCAAGTTTTCAGGGCTGCTGTACCTGCCCTCCCATCGGACTCAGGCAAAGCCCCTGACTCTGGCGGGCTGCCAGCACTCTGTTTTGGCCACACCCTCCTTTACTGGTTTCCTACCTGTCCTCCATAAGCGTCCAGTTCACAGTCCACAAAAGCAGGAGAATCTGTCACTTATACGCGTGACTGATCTGGCCACTCCCCTGCTTTAAGAAGTAACCTATAGGGGCTCCCTGTTGTCCTCAGGATAAAAGTCACACTCCTTTCCCTGGCTTATTTACTAGGCTTCAGCGGGTCTGGTCCCCATTGAATCTTTTGATATGTTTGGCCTCTTCTCAGAAGCCTCGATCCCCACCCCGTGGTACACATTCCAGCCTCGCACGCATGAACCCACTGGTGGTTCGCCTAGGCACTGCTCCTCACAGCTCCTACACCCTCCCGTCGCACTCTAACTCCTAGTGACCTTCAGAACTCAGCTTGGGCTGGGAGCCTCTGCTCTCAGAACAGCCTCCCTTTTCCCCTAAGACTGTCTGTCCCGTCCGACTACCTGGTGTACATCTGTCATCCACTCATATTTTTCCTCTGATATATGAATGCGTATACTCGCAAGACATCCATGACTTTATAACCAGCATTTTAAGCTAATTACTACTGGTTAATTAGTAAACTAACAACTGATAATTAAATCTATTAGGTTTTTTTTTACCCTATACACTGGTTAACAGCAGCAACAAACACTAGAGCTTATATATAAATGGCTATTTGTATGCAACCTATAAAATATCCCACAGCATAAATAGAGTAATGACAAAAATACATAAGGCTCACTGTGCTATGTTAAGGCACATGCTCACATTTTATATGCTTTATATTTACACCTTGTAATTACAGGAAGTATTAACATTCCCATTTTGTAGATAAAGAAACAGAGGGTTAGGATAAGGTAACATAGCTTCCTTCCATGGATAGAAATGCAATTTGAAAGTCTGTATGGTTTTAAAATTCACACGAAACTATCCTGCTTCCTCTTACTCTGCACTGTCTGGTAGGAAATTTGGGAATTCACTAAAATTTTCCCAAAGGTCACTCTCTCTACAGGATTCAAATATATATATATATATATATATTACATACAGTATATATATAGTATGCATATGTATATATAACTATACATATACTCTCTATATATATATACATACATATACTATATATATATATGTACTGCACATATACCATGCATATATATATGTATATGCACTATAGAAATGACAAGGATAAGTAATAAAACTTCAGGTGCCTACACAGAGCCAGTCCCCCAAAATGACTTTTACTTGCGATTACTCACTAATTCTTCACAATCACCGTATAAACCAGAAACTATGTTATTTTAGAGATGCAGAATTTGCCTGAGGTTATGAGGTAGTGTGGCAGAGCTGGGAAGAGCTGGGATTCCGTGCCAGGTCATTAATTCCAGAGCCAAGCTCCTAATTCCCACATGCATTGTCTCTCTGGGTAGCAAGATTGTTTTCCTTATACTTTCTTCTTTTGTGGTCAAAATCTGGCTGATGGATGTCCAGATAGAGGAAAGCACATTATCTGGCTCTCTCTGAATCCAAGAATCATGGTCTCGTTGTGGAAGGGCTCTGGCATGGCCTAAAAATTCGTATTTACCAAACCTTACAGAATTTGAATTTTATTACCACCATAGTTTAACTTCAGTTTTGATAGATGTTTCAGGAACTGCTTCAAAAACCATGTAACCAGGACAAGCTTTCCTTTCACACACAAAAAAGAATCGTACCCTTCAAGTATTAAGAGAAGCATATTCTTGGAGGCATTTGTAGCTCTTCAAGGCTTCGATGAGGTATGGAGTATCAACAAACAAAGCCAAAACAGCAATGGCCACGTCCCCAGGAAAGTGTCAGTGTGGAGGCTGCTATCCCCACCTCTTCCTCCGCACAGCCCCAAAGTGTGCTTGTGTGGCAGGTGGTCCCACACCAGGCTTGGAACTGAATACGGTAGAGAAGACACCACATGACATGACCAGAAAAAATGACAAAAAACAAAAAGCAAAAAACTTTCCATTAGGATCAAATCCCGGAGAGTCTCTGTTGCATTCACAGGAGTCCTCATTTATAACTTTAGGTTAGAAAATTAGCTTTCATGTGTGGAACTCCTTTATTAAAATAATATAGAAGTATATTTCTTCCCAGACACAACTGGCTTTACATAAATAATCACTTCCAGATAAATAAAATGCAACAGAAATACAATATGATAAAATATTTTACTTTGTAAGTGCACTTAGTTTTTATTAGGACATGTTACTAATACAGAATAATGATACATACTTCAGGGAATCAGTACATTGAGACATGCACACAACACATCTTGATCATTTTCAACCCCTTTAACCTCCTTCCTTCCTTTCATCTCCCCACCCTCTGACTTCCTTCCTCCTCGCAAGCTCTATCTCCTAACTTTTTTATCACCTGTCTTATATATTATCCACCTACTTAATTATATTTCAGGTTTCTAATTTGCGTTTTTACGCCAAATGAAATCACAAAAATTCTCCAACTCACAAAAAATCACCACCTAGAATCCATTATTTCTTAATCCAAGTGTTTGGAAGAGATTGGTTCAAGTGATTATTGTTCCATTAATTCTTGGGGAGTCAGAAAATAAACTAGGCTCAAAAAACACTGGAAGTAGGAGGTGGTGAGGGTGTGGGGTACCTTTTACCAATCAATTAAAAGGAAGCTCTGGGCTGGAAGTGTAGCTCAACAGTAGAGCACTTGCTTAGCACAAAGGAGGCCCTGGGTTTGATATTCAGGACAAGAAAAAAAAAAACCTTAAGTAGTTTACTATTGTGAACCATCATAGCCATATTTTTTGAGTTCTTGTTTTTTTTTTTTTTTTTTTGGCATAGGAGACTCATTTGTAGAAAAAAACACTGAAAAATTTACACTTTTAGAATATCACAGGAGAAATTTTTTCTTCTGCTGGGCTCTTCTAAAAGTTGGAAATTTTTATACTGAGAAGGAAGATTATCTCTAATTAAAAAGAATTCAGATTAGTACCATCAATAGTATCCACTGACACTGTTTACACGGACAATGATTCCTTAGAAGTTGTTGGAGACAGAGGAGACTAATCCCCGAGAAAAAAATTAAAAATTCTACAAAATCATAAGCATGACACAAAGACACACTGGCTCCCTTCACCTATGTAGATACCACAAATTCTAATTCGGGCCAAGTGATGAATGGAGAGAAAATACAGCACTTCATGGAAGAGGGCGAGAACCGCATCCCGCTCCACATAGGGATGAACTATGTGGCGAAGATCAGAGTGAAAGGTGTATGAATAAGTGAGGAGGAAGCGGAAGGGTGGGTGACAAGTTTCTTGACATCTGCTAACAAAAGACAAACATAATGAAAAGAACTGGAAGTGTTCCGTGGAAACCCCAAGAACCTGACTGTTCAATTTATCACTATTAGTATATGGAACACAGGAACGTTACAGCTCTGATTGTCCTCACAAAGAAGGGAAGAAAAGCAAGAGAGCCATTATTGCCACAGTAAATGCAAAGACATCTGTGTTTACCTGGGCGTGGAGAGGAGCTGTGAGTTTGGGGTGAAGATTTGAGGATGTGGGTGAGGAACTCCCTAGCATACCCATCAGAGTTTGGGTACCACTATCTTGAAAATTCACCTTACATAGTGCCCCGAAAGAAATGCAAGAAATAAATCTGGATTCAAATTATTTCCTTCTAAAATACTTCCTTGTGACTATTATTTTAGCCTAGTAAATTTAAAAGGCAGTTGCACAAATTTTCTCGGGGATAGTGTATGACAAAATTGTGTTTTCTTCCTGTCACTATGAGGGGTTCCTACAGAGAAAGGGTAGCAGCCTTGTCAACCGTAACAAACAAGAAACAGTCTTGCTCGATCCCATATAAGCCACCCAATCCTGTAGGTGCTAGGTAATTGCAGTTTAAAAATAAACCAACCCCTAAAACATTTATTAATGCATAGCCACTACTTTTTCATAGTCAAAAGCACAGCCTATGTTGATTTAAAACGTGACTTAAGATATTAAATCAATGTTTCGTGTGTAATTTATCCGGAAAACACTGCCCAGTTATGACTTCAAAAAACTCAAAAAAGAAAAAGTAACATGTAGGTCAAAGGTCTACTTCACAGCGAACAAGGACTCACATTAAAAACTAGGATCCCAGCCAACATAAGAATGCTGGCACCTGCTGGGGCTAGTCTGCACTTCCCAAGTTTGAGAGCGTTTTCTAGCACTCCTTGGCAATCAGGATGCTGTTAGTCTCTCGTGTATTTTCACAGAAGTCCATTTGCTTTCCTTCCCTGGCCTCATTGCCATGGGCTATGTCCATCACCAGGCACAATCTATGTGGCAGAAGTTAATGCAGGTCCCTAGGGGAAAGAGTCAGAGGGCCAGATGGGCTATTGAAAACCAAGGGGTTTTCCCTTTTCATATAATACAGATCCTAAACAATCAAGCTTTCCTTTTATTCCAGCGCACTTTCGGAGGTAATTTTTTTGACTTAGGTCACATACCTTTACACTTATTTATTTTTATATATTTCTGTATGTTTATTTTTATATATTTCTGTATATTTTAACTAGAGGCAACTCATATAGATAACGCAATTGGTACTGTTCACATGCTATCAATGTACTTGGATTTCAAGAAATGTAAAAATAATTTTAAACCCTTGAAATAACTCAAGATGCCAAAAGAATGAGAAATAATCAAGTGTTAACTTTTAAAAAACAAATCTAGCAAAAAAAAAAAAAAGGTCTGAAGTGTAAAAAAAAAAAGACAAGAACTGAAAGATAAATTTGAGCAGACAAGGACATCAATTAAGAGGGAGATCTGTACAGAGGTGTCCGCAGCTGCAGCTCTCGTCCAGTCCTGGTCCCGTTAGGTCATTCTAGATCCCAAGGACCAAACCTCCAAAGATTTCTCATAGCAGATTATATGCAGGTTTAACAGATATTTTCCTCAATCCATATCTCTTAGGGTTACTCCTTTTTTTTTTAAAAAAAAAAAACTCATTTGTGTAGACAGTAACAACCCTTAAAAGCTTAAGAGAACATTTCACTGTAAGTTTTAAATGACTGATAATGTGAAACAGTTCAGCTCTGGATTTGAAAGCTATAATCAGGAGATCAAAAGAAACAGGGGCGATGTTCTTAGATCACTGCCACCTCATCACGAGCCAGTGCAGCCGCGGGCACATGGAGTGTGGCCAGCAGCGCGGTCTTGGGAGCCCTTCCCCAGCCCCTTCACAAGCCGCTGCACTGATTTATTCTTTCTCCTCACTCATTTGAATCTCAATGTCTTTAGCAGAACAAACAACAGTACATACAAACAGAGGGCTAGAATTCCTGTTTTTTTTTTTTTTTGTCTAAATGAGAGCAATAAAATCTAAAGGAAAACAAACAAAACAGAGTTTCCAGAGCCTCTGGCTTTAGTACACATACATCTGTGTAGCCCCTCCCATCCATCACGGCATGCCCTGACACCTTTCTTCCTACAGAATGACAGGAATGCCCCATACTGTCACTGCTATTCTGGCTAGTAAAGTGCTCAGGGAGACATTGTGAACCTCCATCATGCTGATTCTATGATGCCTCCAGCCAGCCCTCCAGCTACTAACGTGAACACAAAGAAGACTGCTTTAAACATATTATGATAATTAACAGGATTTTCTATTATGCTAAATTCCAGATTCATTTCCCCAAATAAAGATCAGGAGAGTGTTTATGAATCTTAAACTTCTAACTTTCACTGAGGCATGGACCTCTTCCCATTTGTTTATTTACACCTATTAATATTAGACACTGGAGATAAAAACATGAAGATGGTCATTACTTTCAACAGTTAGAATCAACACAACTAACTTAGAGAAAGCTGAATGCTTCCAAAGCTGAATCTTAACCAGTTAAATGACACAGCTCTCATTTTAATAGTATTTTTTAATGCCCATGACTACCTTTGGCAAGTGAACTATACATGTGTACACACAGACTGCATAGCTAGATTTTGGTTTTGTTACACAATTCAGTGCCATCGTCATGAACATAGACTACAGCTTTCTATGCCACAACGAACTATCAGTCTATATGGTATGAGGGTCTTAGTGAATACTGACGCCAGCAGTAGTTCTAGATCTTGCATTTAAAACAAATATAACTTAAAGCTTGATTTCAAATCAACTGCTTCTTTTACATAAAAGGAGAATGAAAGCTATTTCTGACACATTGCCAAGGGAGTCTGAGAAATAGATGAGTCAATCTGAGGCTACGACAGCCAGTCCTAAATGGTTTGCTCATCTTTCCCACAAGCATAACTGTATGTGTACACATACTAGATCTCTGCAGGAGGCTGCCAATGGTGCATGGAGGAAAACTTTCATAGATCATTCCAAATTTTCTAGGAACATCATGACTAAAGATAGGGAACAAGAAGATGTCAAAAAACAAACAGGTAAGAATTTCTCTTCCTCAGGGAAAACTCTACAGTTGCCTATGAACAAGAACATTTTTGTCTCTGTCAGGTGAACTTAAGTTTCTAAGCTTTCACTAAGTATACAAAAGAAATAATTAAAGCTGTAGAATTTTCTAGTGATCTTGCAGCAAAACAATCATATTTGCTAATCACTGAAGTTTTATTTCATGGGATTTAATGGTTTGGATCTGTAGTGTCTCCCAAAAGCCTCATGTATTTGGATGCGGTGAGATAACCGTGGAACTTTGCGATGGTGGGAGACAGGACCTGGGTGTAAGGGGCAGATTCTTGGGGTTTGACTGGGAAGGATATGTCAACTTGTTGAGATTGGGGGCTTCCTAGCAGAACTTTCAGGTGTATGGGCCAGAAAATGAAGGAAAGGCAACTAACCTGGGTGTAGGGGTCTAATGAGCGCTTGGTTTAACTAAAGAAAGGAAGGAGAAACATTCTTACAGCTTCTTCTTGGGAAAGCTTTGGCCTTGTCTGAGTCTCCAGACATGAACTTTTTCTTCACTCATTTAGTTTTGTGTCTACTATGCCCTGAGCAACTCGCCAGCCTCTGCCAGTGCTTCCACCATTGCTGGCTGCCCACAAACAGACTGTGCGAGACTGTCTCAAACTATGCACTAAATAAATCTTTCCCCTCTTAAGTTGTGGATGCCAGATATTTTGTCCTAGCAACAAAAAGTAACTAAGACATTGGATTTTAGGGTTACTACATGTAAAATGACTGTCTGGTGTTTTTTGGCTTAAGGTGGCACGGGTCATTGTCACAGAAGCTTGCCTGCCACGACAGACGCACTAAATGTTAGAGTAGAAGAGTGGAATAACCATTCCCAAGGCTCCTCAGTGGCCACGAATTGCCAAATCCTTTAAGAGCTGCGAAAGTATGAAGGCAAAGACAACAATTGGCAGTGAGTTCTTAATTTTTTCTAGAGCTTCATGAACAATAGCAAAGCGACTACATATCTATCTGTATGATTCACTGTCATGGCTTTTCTGGGATCACCTCTACCCATAGTTATGAATACCCCAAGTAACCGCTTTTAGAGTTTTCTCTAGGAGTCGCCCTGCAGACACTATAGTTTACCTAGGTGTGTGTCCAACGTGGTTGGAGCAGACAGTTTTTCATTTGGAGTTGCAATTCTTGAGTAATTACTCAAATGATATGGACTAAACAAGTTGCAAAGCATAAGAATTCTTCAGTATTTTCAGGTTTATATATTTATAAACTTTCAGCTTGCCAGTCTTTACTTAATAAAAGGGAGCTGTCTTGGGCCATGTACAAAATCTCTAAAATAGTTAATGCAACCAAGTAACAAAAAGACATCACAAAAATTAGGTTTTAAGAAAGTTTATGAACTTATTTTGGGCTTCATCCAAAGCCATCCCAGGTCACACATAGCCCCTGGGCCCCTCAGGCTTGTAGAACAACCCTGCTCTACAAAGTTGCTGTAAATGAGATGACACATACCTTAATTACAACAGTCCTGGTCATATATAAAGTGTTCGATAACCGCCAGATGTTATTTTATTTTGAAACATGGGCTCTAGTGTCTACACAGCAGTTTGCGACAGCCCCATCTTCTACTCTGATCTTCTGAACTAGTCAATTTGAGTTTAAATGACTGTTGTCTCGTGTACTTCATTCCCTGTACTGAAGTAGAGATGTGACGGCAGGATGGCCGAGACATAAGGGTCTGGCTGATTCTTTTTCCCGCCATTCGAGACCTGAGTTTCTTTGTCAATTGCTCTTCTACACTTCCATTCCTAACACCCTATCACCATTGTTGCCAACACAGCTTACTCTTCCTTCTTTTCCCCTTTGTGCTCTTGGCTGCTTCCTGCTGTTTCTCTCCAGACCTTCCTGCTGCTTCTCAGTATAATGTACAGAAATTTTATTATACATGTTAAAAGTATAATTATCCCATATATATGTATATAGCTTGACAGATAGTGTATGGGTACCTACACACACACACACACACCCATTCCCACTTTGGGAAATGAAAGGTAATGAGCACAATTAGGAAATGCTTCCTCATTTAGAACTATTCCAGAAGTCTGGGATGTAGTAATAATAACTAAAATGTTAGTAACCTCATCAATCCCACAAGGAGAGTAGTCAAGAATAAAAACCACCACTTGAGTTTTTCAAATGTATCACATATCGGCCAGGGAAATTTATACAGATAAATCTCAATGAAACCTTATAGCACTCCTGTGGGAATAGATATCACCTTGGATATCTCTATGACAAGAAATCGAGATAGAACGAGGCATGTGTCATTCTAAAAATTGAGAAAGGATGGTGGCTGAGCCATTGCCATACAGTCTGGGTCTAGAATTATTCTGACAAGTAGGGTTCCAGCTTCCACTGTATCATTTTTTTTTTAAGACAGGGTCTCACTCTGTACTCCAGGCTGGTTCTAAACCCACTATGTAGCCCAGACTGGCCTTGGACTCAGGACAATCTGTCTGCCTCAGCCTCGAAGTACTGGGAATAGAGGCCTGCTTCAACACGCCCAGCTTATGCGGTTCTGGGAAATTGAACTCCGGTACTTAGCGCTTGCGTGGTGCTTGAGAGGCAAGAGCTTTAATGGCTAAGCTATTCCTCCAGTACTTTCTAGTTCTTCTGTATCTGAGAAGACCAAAGGGGTCATACCCACACTTCTCATTACATTAACCCACACAGCACTTAGAGGAAACACACATAACATAATTCAATGTGCCTGAGATATTGGAACAGCTAGACTATTTGTTGTTATGATATTCTAATATTATCAAGTCATGGTGGTTACATTTCTAAGGAATTAATAACAACAACCTACACCTTGAAGGTCAAAAAGGTCTTCCCAGAGAAAAAGCCAGGCAAAAATAACCCCAGACGACTGAAACTCCCATGTAAGATTCTAGATGGAAGATGATACTGACATAAACAAAAAATCACTGTGGTTCATTAAGGAGTAACAGAACTTCAGAAATTTGGAAAATAATATTAGATGCTGTAGAAATTACTGTACTATACTTAAAAATGTGTATTGAAAAGATGTTTGAAAGACAACATCCTTCCACAACTGGACACAAAAGAATAATAACAGCAAAGTACTTTTCATATTCCACTTAATATTTAAGAAGTGAATAATATTTAAGGAGTCTACATTAATTGGAGTTTCACTATGTATCCAAACCTGGACATAGCATATTGCATACCATTATTCATCATTATGTTGGCAAGTTTCAAGTTCAATAGCTTATTATTTTCTGGCTTGATATATGGAAGTCATATTATATCCAATGATTTAAACTGAACAAAATTACCATCATGGAGTTACATAAACAATGAAGCATAATAAATAATCATGAACTATGTATTCTAAAATCCATTGGAAAGGCATTCAATTACAAGATGCAGAGAAAGACCCAAAAAGTTTTAATTCAATACTTAAAACATATAGATGTAATAAAACCTGGGTGTAAAATCAATGCCTCATTTGGTACTATGCATGCCGTTATTTCTTTTTATAAAGTCAAGTGTTTCTCCTAAAAACTAAATTTCTTTCCCCTTCCTATGTTTACATTTTCCTCACCTCTCGCACTTAACTACAAGATGATAGCTGGTGAGTTCTCTGATAAGCAGTCTCTGTTGCCTTTGATCTGGGAGAAAAGCACAGTAAAAAATAACTTCCATGTGTAATAAATTTGAGCACCATTAATCCAAAAATCTGAAATCTCCAAAAGGCGAAAACATTTTGAATGCCAAAGTGACACCACAAATGGAACACTCCACATTTGACCCCATGTGACAGGGCCCGGTCAAAACACAGGTGAACTATAGCTATTGTATTAAAAATTATGCTCAGGCTATATATATATAAAGTATATGTGAAACTCAATAAATTTCATATTTTCACTTGGTTTCTATACCAAATACATCCCATTTTATATATATGTAACGTGTGTATGAGATATCCAAAAATCCCCCCAAAACTTGAAATAAAACATTTTTAGTCTCAACCACTTCAGGTAAGAAATTCTCAACCACTATTTCTCGAACTATCTGAGGTCAACGACCAACTCTATCTGCTTAATCATGTACAAGTCAACAATGGAGCAAAATAAACTATTAGCATAATATTAGAAGAATGGAATAATAAGACAGAACAAGTGCCATTGAGAATTATGTAACAAACAGAATTTACTACTGAGTATGAGAGGTTTTAAATGTTAACTTTCAACTTCTGAACTTAGCTTGTGGAGACCTAGTAGCTGAGAGGTTACAGGTGCTACATATACTAAAACCCAAACCCACATTATCCTGGGAGGGAGCTTCACCTGCCTACCTCTCACCTTCAGCACTGCCTGTCCTGCCGGAGCACGCCATGCCCATTAGACAAGGAGACGCACCACACTTAACTACTTACTTCCCTTCTAACTCTTGGAAAAACATATAACTGTATAATGCCTTTCTTCCTTGACAGGAATGAAAGTTCTCGAGGAAGGAAAGCAAACAGATCTTGTCCGTCTTGTGATTTTTTTCATTGCCAGAACCTACTTTCTGTTAAATTCATTAATGAAATCTCTCAGTCACCGTTTTATTTACACAATCGTTTTACACAATTGATATTCAGCCTACAAAGAAACACAGTTCTTTTCCAAGGTAGCTTAAAAACTTTGAAGTCTGGACATAAAGTACCATCTTTGTAACAATAAATGCTAGCTGCTATAAGACAGTTTTATTTCATAACCATTAAATACATCGAAAGGTTCTAATTCAGGCCCTTTTATGCCATAAGTGTGAGAAACTAAATGATTTTCTCCTATACAATCTTAGCTTCCTGTACAGTTTTAAAAGTTAAAAATTATAAACTGGAAATATATTTACAAGACAGCATATAATACCAAGAACTTTAATATAACACCAATAAAGAAAAAAAATTATCTCCTCAATTTAAAAAATGCACATAAAAATAACAAAATCTTGTACCTACAATGACAACCATACCAGAGACATCTGACATGTACATTCTATTACACAGACCTTCTTTGTATAAATATATTAAGAACCTTTAAGAATGTAGAAAAGTTTACCTAGAAACTCCACATTTAAACTATTAAAAGGAACAAAGGAAATAAAGATATATGAACAGCATTGTTCTAAATATCCAATAATGGTAGATTGAATATACTTATGAAATCATGCAGCTATTAAAATGATGCTATAGAAAAGAACTTGTTATGAAAAGTTGTTTGTTACTGAGAACGTTGACTGTACAATACCACAGTATATGCCAAAAATGCACAACAAAATGATAAAAACATGTATGGGGTAATTATTTTTGATTCTTTATATTTCTAAAGTTTTCTGCAACAAACAAATGTTACTTATGTAATTAAGATAACAAATATGAAATAAGTTGAAAATTTAAA
The DNA here is from genome assembly GCA_004027205.1 of Ctenodactylus gundi. NCBI lineage: Eukaryota > Metazoa > Chordata > Mammalia > Rodentia > Ctenodactylidae > Ctenodactylus > Ctenodactylus gundi. Next base: position 455,021 of record PVKB01000971.1, read on the forward strand.
TCAAAAAGTAAAATTAGGAACTTAATTCACCTATGACTTAGCACTACTAGAAGAATAAATATGGTTTGTCAAAGTGGTTTGTGCCTAAAACCAAAATCTTAGGAGAATGTTTAAATTACATGAAACGCATCTTCAAGCACTTCACAAATATATATGCATTACAATATTCTGCTAACTACAAGTAAATTACAAGTCGATATAGTTTTCAAAAGCTTTAACAACGTAAGTTTCCAGCTGTCTTTCCATTTGATTTATTTACATGTTTTGTCTGTAGTTTCAAAAACAGGAACTATTTTGGGAAGCATTATCTTAAAAGTTCATTGATTTACTGTAAATTTGATTTACTAATCTGTGGTAGATTATGAGACTATAATATAGGACATGCTGTATTTCTAGAGGTAACTGTAGCCCTCCAACCCACACCCCATTTTGAAAAATGAAAAAAACAGTCCCTGTTTAGGGAACTTGGCTGTCGACACCAAGTGTAGGAGTTTTTCACACAAACCACAGTACAATCTCTTACATGATTGACTTTATTTTACCTTTCATTCATTTTTCTAATTGATAAAAGATGCAGGTGGAAAATGTCACCTTTACAACATGTTTTAGAGATTTTGGGAAAGATGATCATAGATTATTCAGTCTAACTTATTGATGTTACGAGTACAGAGACTTAGGCCCAGAAAGGAGGTAAGCAAAGAGGCAGATTATCATAGTGAGGTCTTGCCTCTAAGGCCAGTACACTTGACATAATCAACTTTTATCCATAAGGAATATCAGATTGTACTTGAGAAATCTGTCACCACCCTGTAGGGTCTGGGAAAACTGCAATGCCAGGATGGGTACTGACCTTGCATTTGATAGCTGTACGGTGCCTGTCCAGGTTGAGGGGTACCAAAGCTTGTGCCATAGCTGAGAAATCCTGTTTGTCCAGGTGACTGAGACTGTGACAATCCACCTTCAGTCTTGATGCCTGCCCACAATGCACCTAAATCAGTTAGTGACAGCTTATCTATCTGTTCATCTTTAGAATCTGGTAAATATACAAAAGCACTCCCCCATTGACACACACACACATGTATTAAGTCACAAATATTTCCAAATCTTAACTCAGTAAAAAGTATAAAGGCATATATTAAAATACCACAAAATACAAATTTAATTTTTTTAAAAAGGAGCTAGCTTGATTGCACATCTGAACATCTACTCACATGGTTCTCTCATCCTGAACCCAACTTTCCATATAAAATATAACTCAAGAGATATAATTTATCTGATTTATTATTTTAGAAGGGTTGACCATCTCCTTTATAGTCAAAAGTGGCCTTAATTGCCAGCTAAACTCTCCCCAGTTGCTATACTGAATCAAAATCCTTCTCTAAAATATCATTTATTAGAACTGTAGCCTCACTGTATATTTTTGGGGGCTATTTTTTTAAGTTGCTTGATCACAAAAGCTGATACTAGCACACATCTTATTTTGAAGTCCAAGGAAGCAAAATTGGGTACAGAACTAAGCAACAGGGTCAAAATCTTCTCCTTAGTATCTAGGTCCTACCAGAAAGCAGGCACAGAGATAGCAGAATATCAAAGAGCAAAATCCTGTGAAACAGCACTGTAATTTATAACCCAGTGAACTTGACTAGCATTTCTCTTTGTTGTCCCTTTTATTTTCAAATACTCAAATACAATTGTCTTAAATGTAGTCTGAAATACACTTTGCTTTTATATCTATAAAATCTATATTTTATTTGAAGATTATATATTTATATGGGTTATATGTTTATTCTGATAGTCATATTAAAACAAATTTACATTTTCAAATGATCATGTAAATGTACTAGTGGCCCCAAAATATTTCAGTATTTCCCAAAGTACCAGTCTGGTGTCCTCATGTCAGGACTTGGTTCGGGCAGCCCTGAGATGTAGGGCTCATCTCTGAATCACAATTAAAGACAGTCATGAAAGTTAAAATTAATTCCCACAGAGGGAGGAGAAGAATATTCTTGCCAAGAGAATTCACATTTTTGAGTAATTTAGCTTTGCACTTAAGATAAATGGTATCTTCAGGATCTAGAATACACAGTAGTCTCACTGTTTATTTCCATTGTAGGTGAATTCATCAGTAGAGTGAAATTAGGTAATTGTCCTAAGGCAGTGGAAGAATCTGCCTTAGCCTCCTCTAATTCCTGGAGTGACTCTGAATACTTCACAATGACCTTAATATTTAAGACTTAGCACAACCTGAACATTTTTAATGTGATTTTTTCCTCAAGCATAGGCAATCCTCAATCAGTGAATAACTCATACAAGAAAAGGATTCCTGAAAATATATCTACTCAAGAAACTTCCTTCCGTATCATGGTGTTCCTAGTAGAACTCTCCGCTTCTCTCTCCATTACAGGCTACACGGGTCTGTTTCCACATTTCATGTGACCCCGGAGGTTAGCTTTAAGGGCAACGATCTTTATGCTAGGAATGACTGCTAAAAGCAGGAAGAAGCAGAAAGGGCTCATCTATCTCCATTCACTTGTGCCCACAGGCTGAAAGCTCACTTCCCGGTACATGCCAGGCAGATCCACCAAAGAACATAACGAACTGTTCTCTCTCTTCTATTCTCCTCATTATGAAAACATGGATTTTTTTTTTCTTTTTTAAAGTCCATGTAAAAGTCAGGGGGTAGAGATCCTTAGAGAAGATCTTTTTGGATTATCTGGACTTTTAATTAATTGTCAGCACTGAAAACCCTAACCTGTGTGCTCTCCTGTGAATAACCCAAGACAAGGAACACCGTCCTAATTTTTAATATGTTTCAAGAAAGCTAGAACCTCTGTGTTCCAAGCTCTCATAGCATCTCCTAGGGCCCCAGGTCCAAAGAGAGCAAAATGAGAATGGCCAGGAAAATGCTAAAGACTTCTCACTCTGAAGTCTCCTCCCTCACTTTCTTACTCTGACTCCTGTGGTTGGACCCTCTGGAGTTCCTCAATGCCAGAACTGAGGGACTCTACCCACTGCCCAGAAGCTGGCCAAGAAGGATGTGGAGTTCTACTACAGCGGACAGTGTGTGCACTGAAAAAAACACTTACATTTCAAATAATCTTGCAAATAAACATTGTAAGTTTTCAGGTAAACTGGAGACTTTCTCTCTAACTGTACAATGAAAGCTACATAATTCAAAACACACAGCTCCTTTCTTCTTTTATCCCAAGAAGAAAAAAAAAAAAAGAAACAATGAATAAATTTGGTCCATACCTAGTATTGTTGTGAAAAAATTGAATGAAACTTATAAATATCAAAAATAGTTTTAGAAAGCCCATTTTAAGACTGGTTTTAAAGTGTGCTGTGAAAACACCTCAGTAGACAAAAATGAGTTCTGGTGGTTTTGAAATAAAAATACAAACACTGACATCACACATAATTTAGACTTTTCTATGTATTTTATAAGAAATTTATACATGGTAAATTTGATGCAAATACAGCATTAAAAGGGTAAATTATCATTTAGTCATAAATAGGATGATTTTAAAAAAGAGCACCAATCCTTTGAATACATTGCACAAATATTACTACAGGAGAATACCAGCAGAAACATAGTTAAAATGTTGGCATATAAAAAATATTAAGTGCAGAATTAATTATCCTACCCGTCCTTTCCTCCAAAGGTCCATATACACTTTTCCTCAGCAATAGTTTTATCTTTTTTAAATCAAATGTCAATAATTTCTATTATTGGGTTTAAAATTGAGATTGGAATGCAACGGACGCAAAAGGAGTTTTGTAATTTCAAGGCTTTGTTCAACTGAACTTGGAGATTTGGCTGGATTTATTTTTAATTTGCAGGTATTGACCCTGTAACAATTGAGTTAAATTACACCAAGATAAAGATAATCTCCAAGTGGGAAGGAACAAATGGCCATGTGAGCTTTAAACGTTTCCTGATTTGCCTCTTCAAAGTGCAGTCCAGGAGGTGATATTGGGATCACTTTTCCTAATGGCTGATAATGCTGAAATTTGATAATCCAGCCACCCCCAAGTTTACAGCAAGAGTTTGTTGAATTCCCCATGTACTTCCCTAATCAGAGGTAGGCATCTGATAAATAGGAAATGGATCTTAAACCCAAAAGACTTCATTCACGGAAGTTTTATCACAAATATGCACAAAAAATACTTTGAATTCCAGAGCCAAGTGCTCAGATGGCAAATTCAAAGTTGAGACATAATAGGAGCAAAGGGGGGAAGGAAAGGGCACGTGACCCATGCTATCTGTTCAAGACCTCTCACTGCAAGGTAAGAGTTCACAGCTCCTACCATGTGCACGCAAAACAATCATACTAAAAATTAGACACAGCAGGTCTTTAAATATGGTCCAAGACTGAAAATCCTTATGCACCACTCAAAAATACACATAATATTTAATGTGATAGAAACAGGAAGATTACTCACCATAGGAAGAAATTCCATACGGTTGTCCTGGCTGTGGGTACGTGGCATACGCTGTGGCTTGCTGCATTCCTGGGGTAAACTGTGTTTGCCCATATGCAGCCATAGTTTGTGAGGAAGGGGTAGGGAGAATATGTGGGTATGGTCTGCTATTTGTCAGAAATGACAGAAAATAGAAAGCCCATGCATTAGATGGAAACATGCAAGGTAACCAATTAACAACCACATCACAAATTCCAGTTAAAGAGCATTTCTTAGAGTCAAACTTTCAAATACAATAGGCTAAGCACTGAAATCCTTCAGTGTTTCTATTAGGTGGTGCTCAAAATAAACTTGTACAAATACATTTAAGCCTATGCAACACGATTTTATTTAAATTAAGGTGTAACATGTGGGCACAGACATGACTTGAAATAAGGTAAAAGTCTACTTAGAAAAGTTATTTGTTGATTAAGAGAAAATACATCTTACTTGGACGGATAAATCTGTGGTGGAGAGAACTGATGGGTTGGTCTTGGACTGAAGCTGCTGCTCCCAACTGCTGAGGAAAAAGAAACACACGATGATCCAAGACAAACACAAAACACATAGAAAACATTGATCTACTTGAGCTACAACTCTGGTATATGAAATCCCATATACTTGACCTTTGTGGCATGCAGAAATGTCATTTTCACATGATTTCACCTAATAGACAAGCTATAAAAAGAAGTCCATAGGAACTGATGAAGTAGCGATAGGTTTAAATGAACTCTTAAAGAACACAGAGTTATACACCTGCTTCACCGTGGCAATACTTTAAGAACATTAGGACCCCTAACTTTTCTGGAGAAAGATGCTAAAAGAGAAGTGACCAAGCGGAACTGCAGGGCTGGGAGAACTGGGACAGGCCACCTGGCCTCTTGTCTGTGTGCAGCAGGAACACACAATCTGAACCTATATTACCAAGAACGGAGGTCTAATCTTCAAATAAGTGAGTAGAAAGAGAATAGATCCTCATTACCTACACTGATTTAGTAGTAAAGTTTTTTTTTCAATGCATTCCTATAACTATCTGAAATTTTTCAAGTTGCAGCTTACGTCTGTTTTATCTTGTATGGCTCCTGGTTCCTCTACCTTTCAGTTATCTGTGTTCTACACTAATATGCAAGTCAAAAAAGCTTTTCAAACATGAGATATTTAAGCGTTTGAGTGGAACTTAATTTCTCTTAGTCAGATTTACCTGACTCAATGTATTTCAGAAGCGCACCAAATATTCTTTGAACCTCATTTTGAGCTAAGGAAGTAAAACTTCATGTTGTGTACGTAGCATCTGGCCCTAAAGTACTAGTTCTTACATTTTGCTATAAATAAGGATTATCTATATATGTGTGTAGCTTTTGCATACACATACATATTTATACTTTTTTATGCATATCAACCTTCTGCCACCTAAACCTCCCTAATCTCTCTCGCTACCATGAATACTTTTACAACACCTTTATTTTCTTCTTCCATTATTAATCACTGTCTTCAGAAACTATTAACTATATTCTACAATAAAGCTCATAATGTTGGATGTGCTCAGAGTTTGATACATTTTTCACACTGTCACATCAGTGTGTTTATACTTCTCATGTTTAATTGTCCAGCTAGCATTCAGGGAAACAGTGATATAGGTGCCTAGAATCTCAACACCTGGTAACAACTTTTTCTGAGTAAAACAAACGGGGTCTAGCCCAAGAACAATAGAACAGGTCTAGGTCAGTTCAGTTCTGGTAAGCTGCCTGACTTCCACCTTCTGGCTGACAGCTTGGCAAAGACAAATGGAGTCTCTGCTTCGGAGATGGCAGAACAACTCGGCTAGCGTCCCCATTACTTTTTGCAGATACTGAGTCACTACTCAGTTTTAGGTACTGTCCTAGAAGCTGCAGGTACAGACAGGCAAAGCCAAATTCTATTCTTACGTAGGAAGGCTGACTTATAAACAGCCACGGAAGGATTAGTTCAATGCTGCGGTGTATAGAAGGAAAGCTTGGACTATAAAGACTACCGTGTACCCAGGTCATCTGTAACTGCAGACTCTTCTACTCTCCCTTTCTAAGACTGAAAAAGGCCAAGGTCAGAGGGATTTATCCAATGTGTTGTGGAGGAATATGATCTTTCATCGGAAATTATAGTTAAAAATAATTGTTTGGAAGTTAAAAAAAATGCAAAGCCACAGAAATCTCTCTTTTTTCAGCTCTATACCTATTTTTTCAAAGGGTGGGTCATGATTCGTGGAAAGTTCACAAAAACTCAAACTTTATAAGGTTATATACCCAGCAATGTTTTGTAGAGAAAACAGTAGAAGATATCAGAATTATTACATAGGGTAAAATAAGTACTATAAGACTTGGGTTTAGAGTATATGCATAGTGTGTCTATATATAAATAAAAATAGAAATTTGAGATGTTACATAGTGGGATGATTAAGTACAGGATCCATTTCAGAATTTTTGTTCTGAAGTTATTCCCTCTAAGTCTTGGAATGCTGCCCTTCTGCAAATGATGGCAACAACACTACTGGAACTTTGTAAAACTGTTCTGAAGACAAGATGAGATCATTGACATGAGATGATTATTACAATATTTATGTTAATGTTTACATTCTCAGATTCTCATCATCTCCAAACACGTGTTTCCTTCTGTATTTTTAACTCTACCCAATTAACTGTATTACCATTTGTCCATCATAATGCTTTAAAAGGTACGTTATTACCTGCATTTTACACTCGAGCAACTCAGGGCTAGGCGAAGTAACTCATTCAAGCAAATAAATGAGAAAGTTGGTGTCTGAACCCAGGCTGGCCTCTTCACCAGCACATACTGCTACCTGATCCCTACATGGAAACCAGAAACCTCCACATCATCTCGCTTCCTCCATCCTTTTCATAAATTGTGTCATTCCCTCAGCCTAAATCCAGAAATGACTGTGGCCTGCAACCCCACTCTTCCCCACAAGACTTCAGTCCTGGGTCAGTTCCTCACCATGTCTAACCTGGAGGACAACAGCAGCCATACGGTTATTTTCCCTGTGTTATAAATAGGAATGGTCACCTGTCACCCTCCACCCTGGCTACTGCCACCACCGGGGTGTACCTCAGCAGACTTCTCTTCACATCTGTTCTTCGGCTCAATCTTTCCATGGCTCCCATCATCCCTAAGACAAATTCTAAACTCCTTGGCAGAAGATACAAAAGATTGAGGCTTCAACTTCCTCCTGGGTCCTTCTGGTTTCTACGTCTCCTCCACATGTCATACATTCTATGTCTATTTTTATTGTCCTAGATGCTTCTGCCTCGTAATGCTCTTACCTCCTATTCCTGACAACTACCCCGCCACAGTGAATGGAACACGGTTTTCTCCTTAGCATAGTGCCTTCCTTTGTATGTTTTTTTGGAGCATTACAAACACTGCCTATGTGGCATCGATCATACTGTGTCACAGTTACAGCACAACAGAGCGGAGACGGAAGTTTCCTCTGCTAAATGTCACCTTTTGGGTCCAAGAACTTCTGATTTATCCTGTTTTCCTTTGCACCTGATACAGCCTGGCACACAATAAGTAATATATTAAAAAAAACTTGTGTAAGAAGAATGGTGTGAAACTTGTATATGAGATTTAGGTCATAGGAAAAGTAAATTTTTAAGACTACCATGACTTCCAGAATGGTTTGTTTTATGCTGTTTATAAACATATAAAATAAACCTGCTCTTTGGCAGGAATGAATAGGAGTAAATATTATTTCTTATAAAATAAGTGTGGAAAAACTTATGATGTGGTCTGGCTACTACTTACTGAAGTACACCTAAAATTATTGAATGATTCAATTGCCACATAATAAGTCATACCTCTTGGGATTTCTCTAAATCCAAACTCATGCGTTCTGTGGGTGGCCTGCAGTCAAACATCTACAATGTTATATCTCTAGTACTTTTGCCTGTGATGAGCTAAAACATCCTTTTAAACAATAATCCAAGAATTTGGATTAATTTTCATTTCTTGGGACCAGAATTACTTAAAGCACAGAGAATATCGTAGGTCATATAACAGATAAAGAACAGCCATCTTACCATTTACAAACTCCCAGTTACATGGGCACAGCCTTGGGAACATATGAATCACCAGTATGTCCCCATTTATCTTAGTCCAACTCTTTCAAATTATCCAATTTTCCTCTTACTTCTAATATATAATTTAAAGAAGCTCCTAAATCTTACTGCAAGGAGAAGAGAACTCAAAGTAAATAGTCACCAGCTGGAGAATCCACCGACAAGATCAATAAGAATCTCAAAATTACCGTGTCCTCAGTTCAACCCTTTCCCCAGGGTGCCACTTCATTAATGTCAATATCCCTCAGCCAGGCAATCAGGTCAAAAGCCTAGAAGTTAAGTTTTGACTCTTCCCCTCACACTCACTCTTTCATCACCAGTCCAGGCAGTGCTCCGCTTAAAACATACTTGAATCTGACAAGTGCTAAGTTTCTTCTACCATTCTCTTCCAATCGGTCACACTGTGGCAACCAGAGTGGACCTCTCGCACCTCCTACTGCAGGGGACACAAGGGAGCACAGGCCCAGCAGCCAAGCTCTGCAATCCATTTGTCTGAATTCTGGGAGGCCACACTCAGATGGGCTTTTTCCAGCCAATAGGATCCTTAGGGTGGGGGTGGGGGATAAGAAGGCAGGCTTGCTCCTGGGAGCCCTAAAGCTTTTCCAGTGGCCTTGTTGAAAAGTCATTAGAATGTGAGGCAGCCTAGAAACCACCCACCTAACCTAACCTTCCTTTCTTTCTCCTCTCAGCGACATCTTTTCTCTAACAAAATCCTGGCACATTTAATCATGGGTTGGTGGCTCTTTTGGGAAAATGTGAGCTAACACACACATCCTTCTTTGAGCCAGCGAAATGTTGGTTTCTCTGTTTCCACTTGGCCTCTTTCATCCTTCTTCCATAAATCCTTTTCCATGCAGCAAATACGATTTCTTCAAAACAGAAATTAGATCATTCCCCAACTGATCTTATCCTCAATTCCAAGCCTTCCATCGTCCTCAACGCAAGCTCTGGCCTTCCCTTCCCAAGATTTCTGCACAGATGCCCCTCCCTCCAAGATCTCTTCCCCAAGTGAGTTCTCCATCCATGTTTCCACCATATTCTTTGATCACCTTTCATTTTCTTCATGGAACTTTCCATGGCCTACCTGTGTAGTGTCACCACAATTTTCTGCATATCTGGCCTCCTTCAAGAATGAACACTCCATGAGAACAGGGAACTGTCCGCCTTTTCACTGCTCTATTCTCACAGAGTACAACACTGCTCATGTTATGCTAGATGCCCAACAAGTCATGAGTGAATGAATAACTCAGATCCACAGAGCTATCTCTATGGTCAATTCAAAAATAAAGAAACCATGTTTATCATGTAGGAACTTTTTCTCCTCCAGAAGCATTCCTATTTCTATTATCCATTTTGAAGTAGCACTGTATATGAATTTTGTACGATCAATTTCATGAGGTAACATCTTATTTAACAATAACAGATTTAAGTTATGAAAATGGCAGAGGCTGACAAACATGCAAGAAACACTATTTTGAAACTCATCGTTCTTAAAATGTAAGTCACTAAGATATTACTTTTTATTGGTAAAAATGTAAAGGAGCAAAACTTCTCTATGTTTTAAAAATATAATAAACAACTTCCTAAATTTCAATTCAGCCAAATGCCTTGGAAAATCAACCAGTCTTGTCTGGTCTTCCCACAGAAGAACACCCGAGGACTTTCAGCACAGTGAGCCCGCCCTCTGGCTTTCTTGGTGTTTCTGGAGCCTAGAGGCCCTTCAAAGGCAGAGGTGCAACTATTATCATCAACATCAGAGTGGCTTCATTTCTTTTTTTTCTATTCTTCCCCCTCCCCACCAAAAAGCATCAAGCATAGCCGAGATGGACATTTTTAAGTGCATATGAAATTTGAGGCCATCATGGAATATGGAAGTGAAGAATGGAGACCAGAGGTAAAGATCCCCACTCAAAGAGTGATCTTTAAAAGAAGTTAGAGGTTTGGTTTTGTAAACCGAAGTTCTATTTACAGCCATTCCAAAGTGCCTTGATGTTCGTATCTTTACTCATTTAGAGAAGGGAGGAAAGGGAAAGCAAGACAGGAGAATAACAAGGGAGGAGAAAAGATAACGGGAAAGGAAAGAGAAAAGAAAAGGGAAGGAAGGGGTTGGATCAGATCAGATTGGCTAGGACAAGACACGACAGGATGGAGGAAGGGTGAGGGAGGGAGGGGAGTAGTAGGCGAGGGACGGAAAACAGAAACACCCACTCCCCAGCTAAGCCAATTCATTTGATCTATATTCTCTTTAGACAATCTGTAGAAAACAACACACCTTCTAGCTGTACCCGCCTCACCCATCCACCTCCCATCATCATCTGAGCCCGTTTGCCAAGGCCCTTGGTTCTTCTCTGTATCTTTTCCAAGTGAAGGGAGGCTGCATGTTATTCCAGATTTCAGATACCACAAAGGAAAACACATCTTCGTTGCTGTTTCTTCAAAGCACCCGTTTTCTTCTCTCCTGTAAAACCCTTGCCGCTCTGGACTTCTTGAGAGCTCTTCGACAAATGAAAGATCTGCCCCCTTGATGCTGCTTTGAATTTATCAAAAACCTTTAATATTTCCAGGTAAGCTCCAGCCTTATATTGAGTTTACAATCTACAATTTTCTAATTCGGTGTAGGCCTCAGCCACAGCCTCTGGCTTCGTCAGTGAGCTCAGAACAACATCCTGACCCTCTCTTCCCCATTCCATGGTTTCAAGCTATCAGCACACTGGGCAATTTGTTTCCTTAAGCACCCGCTATGTTCTCTATATGGGTGGCTACTGGGACTATACGGATGGGTAAGACGCGCAGAATCTCTCTTCCCATAGACTGTAGCTTAGCATGAAGTCAGAATTGAAAAATAACTCCACAAGTAGTGGTGAAGCCAGTCATGGTGGCACAGTACTACCATCCCAGGATTCCATGGAGGCTGAGTTAGGAGGATCACAAGTTCAGGCACAGACTGGGCAACTTACTGAGGTTGCAAGATCCTGCCTCACACTCAAAAATCAAAGTGGGCTGGGGAAGCCGCTTCGTGCAAAGGTGCTGGGCTGGACCTCAGTATCACAGAATGGTACAGAACCCCCGAAGGCGGTGGAAGGAAGCACGGAGAACTAGCGGCCAAAATGGCAGCCCTCTGGGTTTTGAGATTGAGGAACATGACTCTCTTTTTAGACTTTTAAATTCTCTTATTCTTATCTACGTGTTCAACAACCTCACTGAGAAATCCAGGAACCCTGCGACATCCTCAGCTTCTCTCAAGTTCCCAGCCACTACCTTCGCTGTCTGTCTATGGCAGCTACATGAGCAAAGTCATGTCAAACAGTTCCCTTAAGGACACTCTGTTCTCTTACGTTCACTTTCTACCATATCCTACCTGACAAGTCTTCAATCCTAGATGAAACCGAATGTTTTCTTTTTCTTTCTTTCTTTCTTTTCTTTTCTTTTTTTGTTGTTGTTGTCTTGGCTGCTAAGCTTTGTAGGAACCGCTATTCCACCCGGAGGCTCCATGCTCAGAAGCTCCAGGATGGTTTGGACTTTGGACCTCTGGCCCTACTCCTCCCAATTCTCCTCTATGCATCTGTGTAGCCCCGGGATTCCCCCCCCCCCCCCCCCCCCCCCGCCCCACACCCCCTACTCAGGGCATCTACTTTAATCTCTTCCAATACACCAAGCTCAAAGGGCCTGTGGCTGTTCTCACTTTGAGCCTCCTCAGAGGTAAAAGTAGCAGCACCCCATTCATTCATTTGCTAATTTATCCAGCAAATACTTGTTTACCCTGTGTCCAATACTGTTTCAGGCATTCGAAATACACAAGGAACAAAGCAAGGCAAAATGTCTGCCCTCACAAGCTTCTGCTTTAATGGGGCGAAAATGCATCAATAAATTCAATGTACAAATGACTCGAAGTAGTGTGTGGAAGGATCCAGCCTGTCAGCAGAGAAGGGCGGTCAGGTGGGGGAGATCTGAGCAGAGACTAGAAGGTGGTGAGGAAGGCAGGCACCGCCAGAGGGAAGGGACTGCCAGGGCACAGGGCATGATGGGAGCACACCCGGAAGCTGGAGGAAAGTGTAAGCAAGGGAGGCAAACCAGGTAGTCAGGGACGCCAAGTGTTTTTACCCAGAGGCAAAGGGGATCTGTACAAAGGAACGGGACAGGAATTCCCTAGACAATTCCCACCTCCTCCATTTTGTAAAAAATCTCTTTCTCTCCCTCCCTCAATTGTACTAGGAATTAAACTCAGGGCTTTCACACTGAGATACGCTCCAGCTTGGTTTTCTTTTAAGACAAGGTCTAAGTGCTAAGTTGCCCAAGCTGAACTTGAACTTTGGGTCCTCCTGCCTCAGCCTCCCAGAGTGCTAGGATTACAGGCCTGTGCCACTAGCCCTGGCTTCCTCCACGTTAAACTCTCTTCTGCATTACCTTCTTTTGGAGCTTTTTGCAATGGTTCAGCAAGTCTTTTCCTAGGCAGGTCCACTTCTGGTTTGGATTGAAGTTACTGCCTTCCCAGCAGGGACTTTCCTTCAGCAATTAGCCCACTGTGCCTGCACTTTTAACCTCTACTTCTATAACCTCGGTGTCAGTAGGAAAGCGTCATCCCCAGCTTCTCAACGCCAGCCAGTCCTTTCTTTTATTTTTTCACAATGTACGTGAAGTCCTTTCTCCATCCCTTGATTCTACTTCCTCACCTTGTTAATTAAATCATTCGTCCATTCAATAACTTCACAAGCACATACGCTGAGCTTGCAATGATGTAGGAGACACAGAAATGGGACTTGTGATCCAGGTGGGAAAAGAGTGAGTGGAAGCCATCTGTCTACGACCTATCCCTGCAGGTACATCCAGTGATGCTTTTTTCTTCTGTCTCTCTCTTTTTTACTTTGATATAATTTGAGACTTATGAAAAAAATAAATAGTATGAAAATTTTCCATAGGTCCTTTATCCAAATTGTGTGCCATTTTACATTAGCTTTATATTTGGCACTGTGGTGTGTGTGTGTGTGTACGCAGAAGTATGTGCACATGTGTGAAGACATATATACATATATATCTCACATTTTGTGGTATTTTCTCATGTAATATCTATTTACTTATAAATACTTCATTGTGTATTTCTTAAAGGTTCCTGTACCACAGAAGAGTTACCAAAGAATAAGTAACACTGCACTACTGTGATGTTCTCACATTTTCAAAACTCTTAACCATCTGTTTATAGCACAAAGTTTATAACTTGAGCTTTAAAATTATTAATTTTTCAAAATATAGACATTATAATTAGCACTGTTTATAAACACATTTGGAATAAAGACAAAAACAAAAGAATAAAATACAAATTTTTATTCCACTATCTGGAGTCACCATTAACCTTTTATCTCCCAACAAGTGTCAATCCTTTCCCATGAAAACAAAACTAAAAATATTACTTTCATATCACCTGATTTATCATTTAATAGCTAATAATTTTTCATGTCATTAAGTGTTTTAAAGTTGTCCTTCAGAAATACATCTAATACTTCACCATCTCACAGCTATCACCAGCACTTTATCTCAGGTCTTTGCTATTTCTTTCCCATATTAATACAAAAAAAAATTTCTAACTGGCCTCTCAACTTCAGCTCACAAGGCTGCAATCTCTTCTGTCCACAGTGGTCATGATTCTAGATCATGAATATCAGTAGGCAGCCTCATCTTTTGATGCCTTTCCTTGCAGTTAGGATAAAACAAACCCCATCTAGGTTACACAAGCATCCTCAGATTCTGGCCCCTCCCCCGTGTGCAGTGGTCCCCTCCCATGGAAGATGCCACTTGTCTAACATTCTCTCCCCAGGGGCACATGTTTTTTCTTTCCCTACTCATTTTTAAACACTGAGTAAAGGCATCTACCTACTCCAGAACATCTTCCCGGCCAGCCTACACTAGCCTGGTCTTCATCGGGTCCCTTCCTGAATATTCCTGGGACTCCTTGATTATCTTCTGCCATCTGCGAAGTGTACTGAGTTGGCTTCGACACTGGTCACTCCACTAAGCCTTCAACTAGACTAAATTAGCAATAAGCATATAGCCTGGAATAAGTCAAATTCTTGTAAATTCTTCATGAAAGAGCAAGTGCTTTGTTGTTTTCTTCATATCCTCCATCTTGTATCATTAGTATCAAAGTTTTACATTTGCATTTAATTATCTACATATAACTCCTTGTACTTGTGTATGTTAAATAATCCTGAGATCCAGACTAAATCAATTAAAAATTCTTGAAAGTCTAGCATTTTTGTATTTTGAGTTATGTCCAGTGGTTCAGGCCTTTATTGTCTACTTATTTATTTATTCTCCAAGGCATGTCATATGCTACCACTCCCAGCCTATGTGGTGCCGGGGAATTGAACCCCAGGCCCTGCACTTGCCAGGCAAACAATCTTAACCGTTGAGCTATGCCTCCAGCCCCAAGCCTAGCACTTTTAATTGAGAGAACTTATAAGCACAGAAGATAATATGAGAAGGGTTTAACATTTAAGAATAATGTCTGATATAATTTTAAACGACATAGTCCAAGCTGGCAAATATATAATCAGGTTATCACAGACACTTCATAGCCATCATCACTTTCTCATCAGTCATTCTTTACAATAGATATGGAAGTTGGATATTTTGTTGATTGGAGGCTGATTTTATTAACTTAAGAAACTAACTTAAGAACTTAATGTCATCCCAGGGAGTCTGTTTAATTTATAGTTCACATAGTAGTTAGAAGATGGCTAGGTGAGCTTGTTTATAAGGTGTGAAGACCTAAGATTTGCCTACTCAAATTGGCATGATTGGAAAAGTGATACAAATGAGAGAGAAAGGGCAGGAGTCATTAGCATAACAATGCTATTACACAGTAGAGGAAAGAGGAACAAATACCTCTTGTCTTCTCTATTGAAAAAAAAACCACATTGTCAGTAGACACTTTATCACACTGAATAAGAACAACAGAATTGCCCAAATGTGATTCGGAACAAAGATAGATTTTATATATGTGTACTGACATACAATTAGCACATACACCCACTGCTATGGATATTTACATGCATATAGAAACAGAACAAATAACGTTTAGTATCAGTGTGAAGATCTAATATTGATTCCTTACCTGAACCTGAGAAATTGTCCACAGACCCGTCCGCTGTTGTCGAAGCCGTTTCGCTGCTGCTCATTGGCTCTGTTTTAACTACAAAAATAAACGCACACCACACAGCCTGTTAACATGCACTTGTGAAGGCACGGTAGAAAATACAACATAAAAAGTGACAAGAAATTCATTTAAGAAAATCTTTTCCCCTTTGAATATGAATCAGCTAATATCTCTAATAGAATGTTTTCTTTTCAAATATCCGTATGTTCTTTGGCTCCTAAGAAAGCGGTCTATTACATGAAGCAACACTTTAAGTGTAAAGTAATTAAACTCATTGGTACCCTACATATTTACAAAATTGCTTATGAATAAATAATCTCTCTCAAAATATGCATGAGTCAAATTCCAGTAGATGCTTTATGAAATATTATTTCCTGGTATTTGTAGAAAAATCTATTGTTTTGCCAAACAGTTAAAAGGAGAGGGCAAAGGGAGAAACAAGTAGATGTTCCTAACACCAGGAGGTCGGTAGGTTTCAATTAGGCTCAAGGGCAGGTGCATGCATATAGCACACGTGCACACACACACACACACACACATACACACTCTCTCTCTCTCTCTTCCAGCTACCCAGCATGGCTCAAATATACAGTCCTCCATTTAATAGATTGTGAATACCAAGTCATATATGACTGCCAATTTATCAAGAGTTTAGGTAAAAATAGTATCAAAAAAACAAAATCCCATGAAGGAAAAATGTAGTTTTCCATTTAAAAATACCACTGGCAGCAGATTGGGGAAAATGTATTATTGGTATTTTTTTTTTTTTTTTTTTTACAAATTCCCTTTGGATCAAGAACAGCTTTTGGCCAGGCACGTTGATGTACATGTGTAATCCCCGCAGACAGGAAGCTGAGGCAGGGGGATTGCAAAGTGGAGGCTGGGCTAAGCTACACAGCAAGACTGAGGTCAGGCTGGATGACTCTGTTTCAAAAGAAAAGAAATCCACAAAAAATAACTTTTTCATTTACACTACAGATTTTGCAAAGCAATCTTTTCTTGCAGAGAAGCAGAATTACTGCAGTCCTACCAAATGGAAAGATGAGCCAGACCACCTCAGAATATCTGCATTTTTCCTCCTTGGTATTTTAAAAAAATTTTTAAATGAACAGCTAGCATTATTGTTTTCCCTAGACACTTCTGACTAGCTACAACCATGGGAATCTGCCTGCTCCATTTTACGGAATTTGTTCATTTCCTACTAACAGATTTTCAGAAAGATTGCAGAAATACTTTTAAGGCAATTTAAGAACTCATAATGTGTGTCCCAAAACCAAGGCTCCAACAAGAGAATACTAGAAGCTTCTCTCACAAAGTTCTTTCTCTCAATGTGGCCAACCTCTTAGAAACACTGGAAGAAAACATGTTTGCAAATCCTGGGCCTCCTAGGATTTTACCAGTGCATAATGGGTAGTTTTAAATCAAGCATCATAAAGAGACAGATAGTCATTTCAGAAAAAAATTAATTATTTAGATGGTTTCTAAACAAGTTGGAGGAAAAAAATCAGCGAGACTAATGGAAATCCTTCTGCCTGTTTGCATGTAGACCACACAACAGTGAGACTGAAGCTATAACTGACGTTTTCACTTTTCTGCCAGTTGTTTTGGGTTAGACGCCTCATTTGATGCTAACAATTTCTGACATGAGCCTATACTTCCCTTTTCTCTCTACATCCACCAATCAACTTAACGTGATCTTATTCTTTAGAGCTGTTGTAGTGTCACAGCTCTGTGAATGTCAATACTCCTCTCTTGAAGAGTATCTTAGTTTCTTACTCAGTTTTACACATTTAATACATGTTACCTGCCTTAAAAAGAACACATAATTGCCTATACAAACAAGGCAAGAGTTCTGTAATGCCACTGGGGTTCTGAACTGAGTCAAATACTACAAAAGATGAGACTTAGGTGAGATGAATATAGGTCACATCAAGTATTTACTATGGGTCAGATTCTTTCTACTACAAATTAGCTCCCTTATCCAAATCTACAAGTTTCAGAATATGCTCACAAACTCTTGGACAGGTATTTTCCTCTCAGTTTCACGTGCAAAACTTGAAACCAGAGAGGGTCGAAAGTAGCCCAAAGTCATATGTGGCAGAAATGAGATTTAATTTGGATTTTTCATACGCCAAGTCCCTCATGACCAAAGCTTGAAGAAACGATAGTAAGTGGCACTTTCCATGATTGGAGTCACTCTGCAACAGAGCAAGGCAGCTGAGGGCTGGCGCCACAAATTGTGGATGGAATAGAAAACAAAGCCCATCCGGACCCTGACCCGCAGGAATATCAGAAATCCCCACGGAATATCTAAAGGAGAAGTTTCACATCCAGCTATCAGGAAAAAAAAAAGGAAATTCTTCTGCTGTGTAGTATATTAGCCCCAAATTACTTCAAAATCTTTGCCAAATCCCAGGTTTATATTCTGTAGTTTGGACTATGTAATTCCTCTGCAAAAACTGACTACAACAAAACCACTCTGATTTCTGTCCCCTAAATTCTACACCGGCTCTCTCCATATGATGAGCTAATCAAATGTAACTTCCACTCCCAAGAGGCACATTCAATTCTTCTTGAAATCCATTAAAACGAGGCAAAAAGAATAGAAAGGAAGGGAAGATGATACTTTTTTTTTAAGCCCCAAGTTCACTGCTTCTTGTCATTGTTCAAACACACCCACCTATGCACTAAGGAATAAAGACTCCAAATGAATTCAGTTTTTAAAAGGACTCACTGCTGTAGAGAGGAAGATGTACATAAAGTACCAGGATATTCACGATTCTATCAGGTACTGTAATTGAATACCCTGATCTTCAGGGACCTGTTGCTAAAGAGACTAGTGAATTGTGATGTAAAACAGTTTCTGAATGAAAGCCAAAAAAGAATAGACTTCTTCTGGCTTTGCTGTTACCAAGCACACACCCACTGGAGAGTTAAAAATACAAGTAAAATCTCTTCCCACTAAAAATTTCCCAATCCATCTTTACCAGGGTGATTGTGTTTATCAATAGGCTCTAGATCCCATAACAGAGCCCCTCCCCCAAGGCTTTGAACTTAAAAATGCACTATGTGTTGAAGTGCTATTTTCTTAGGTATTTAAGATACTGTAAAATCTGAGAACTACTCTAAGCCACCTGTCTCCAAGCAAAATCTAAGAATCACCTCTTCATAAGATTCATCAATAATTATAGAATTGCCTTTCTCTTACTTTTTTATGATTTTAATCTATTAGGAAATAGCAATTTTTGTTCTTTCTTACCCTCCTATCTAAATGTCTCTTTTTCTACTACTTCAAGTTTCCAACTTTCCATTTGATCCTTAAGGACCAATTTACAGTCATTTTCTAAAAAAATTTACAAATTCCCATTTGTCCACCCAGTCTCCCTGTCCCCACAACCTTTCCTCAGCCAGGCACCCCAGGCCTGAGTTAAGCTAGGCAACTAATATTCTAGATAGGCTGCAAACTGTCACCCAACAATGCAGAGCTTGGTATGAAGCTTGGAGGTCAGAGAATCCAGTGAGCTGCTACAAGATGTTCTAAACCCTAGTTTGATTCTTTGATCTTAATTATGTCATATACAGAATTTTAAAAACTTTTATCTACATTACAGGAATGCCATAAGAATTCATAAAATCTTATGTAAAGTACCTGCTATAAAGTAGGAGACGACACCACTTTCGTCATCAACAGTAGCAGTAGCAATGTGCTATTTCCATTGGGCTCAATGCCCTTCTCCCTGTCTCTCGGGAGTAATACTAGAAAGTAATGTCAAACGAAGAGTTAAACGTACTAGCTTTAGGATTATCAGCTGAATTTCATTTTACCTTTGCCACCAACAATATGAACCTGGAATAAGTTATCAAATTTTGCGTCTCAGCTTCCTTATCTGTTTGTGGGGATTTGTATGGATTATGATATACTCATATGATGATAACAACAGAGAAATGATTACAAATCACTCGGTAGTATCTGAGGGGCACAGCCCATGCTTCTAGCATCAATCACTTTTCTTTCCTTTCTGTTCCGTTCTGTTCCTTTCCTTTCCATTCCTTTACCTTCCCTCCCCACACCCCCTTCCCCAAGGCCTGCAGACTAAACCCAAGGCCTCATTCATGCCAGACAAGTGCTTTCCTACCAAGCTATAACCCCATCTCTGGATCGCTGGCCCCCAAAACATTTACGCCACAGATAACTGGGTCAAAATCTATCATAAGCTTCATATTAAAGCTAAATTTATCCTTTGAAAAGAAAAGAAGATTCTAAAGTGAAGTGACTTACCTAAAATCAACCATGTGGCCTTAAGATGTCGAAATTTACTCAAAGTAAGTTAGATACAACTTAAATCATGATTATGTTAAGAAAAGTAATACTTTGGTAATTATAATCAGTGTGTGCCTTTCTGAAGAAACAGGAAGATGGTACATGTGGTAATTGAGAAAACAAAGCCACCTCTCCTCAGTACCCTTTAGGGAAAGTGGGTCCACGAAAACGAGAAAATGTCCTTCCTTCACCATAAATTTATTGCAGATTCATCTATCTAGCCATTGGAGCCCAAAGACAGCAGCTATGAAAAACACCCATGTGACCCACCAAACCATGATTCCACGTTCATAAAGCAATTTCTGGTTATATTTTAAATACTACAGACATGTACACAAACCTGAGAGGATGATAGGCCAATCGGAGGGCAGAGCATTCGGTGCATTTTGATAGTTATACTTCTCATCATGAATAAGAAAGCAGTTAAAGCAAATTTATCCCCAAAGAATAGCTCTGCCTGCTGGACTGAGAGCAAGCCTGCGCACTGAGAAATTCACCAAAAAATACACAAGGGAAGCAACACCAACCCCAGTTTCCAGAGTCTCACCCAGTCTTCCATTCTGGCTATGCTTTGTTTGCCCAGTCTGGAATTCAGAGCCAGTTATGTCTGGTTTCCATCTAAAATGCACTATTGCCTTCTTTCCTAAGGACCTTTCTGAAAACACTGATCCCAGAACAGGCAGGGTCTCGGGGATCACCCACTGGCTGTTATTCCACATGAACAAGCAATTATGACAGAACAGGCCACAAGAGGTTACAATGCAGACAGTGCCTCCTTACACTGAGTCTTGCTCTATTCTCGAGTCCCTTTTGCCATCTCATCAACTGTCTGAAAGAGCCACCATTGAATCTTTCTTACTCTCCTCAGTCCCCGAGGCCCAAGTCCTCACAGATATTTTACAAAGAATATAAACACAGCACTAAATCTTTCACTTTCCCATAATATTCCCCCGTGTTTCACTGATTAATTTCAATGAACTTTCTTTCCTTTAATAGGATTTAACCTCTACACCTTTATTCTTGGTGCCTCTCCTACAAGATTTTATCAATGATAACCCATTATAATTTCTCAGTCTCTTCCATAATTTCACTTTAAGAAGCTTACTTCCTTTTTATCTGAAGAAACAGACAAGTTTTCCCTAATTTTTGTAGGCCTGGGGTTCAAATCCAGGCTCTAGTGAGGCTAGGGAATTGCATTACCACTTAGCTAGATCTCCAGTCTCTCCTCTAATTTTTTAACAATTTTCTCTCAATCATGATATTTCTCAAGCTGTCTTCTTTCACCACCAACTTTCCTAAACATTTACTTTCAAACCCTTCCCACCTACTCTCTCTTGAATCCTTTGTGTCATCTTCTGTACCTATTATTTTGCTTAAAGTCCTTTTTTCCAATTGCCCACTCTCAATTTTTCTCAATCTTGATTCTAATTTTGAAGAATGGAACCCTCCTCCTTGACAGCTTTCTCATCTTTACTAATCCAGCACAAAATTTGTTCCATTTTCCATGTCCTTTTTTTCCAGTTGTTCTTCCTCTGTCTGCCCTGCAGTTCTATAGTTTCACCTCTTCCCCCCCCCCCAGTTTTCTTTCACAATTTATTTCAATGTCATAGCTGTAAAAAATAATCTTTATGCAAAAAATTCTAAATTTATATCTGTATGCATATCCTTTTCACAAGGTCAAATTCTTACATCCCAAGTACGCAATGCCCATGTCTGGTTAATGCTTAAAAGCTTGCCCAAATATGAAATTGTCTATCTCTGTCTAGTAGTCACGTCTCTTTTTCTTAAGGGCATCAGTCATGGAGACTGAAAGGTTCCTCTCTATTGTAACTTTTCCTGACTAGCTCCCGAGACCCCATTGTCCAGTGCTATCATTTGGAACTTAAGTGCCACCCTAAATCAATACAGTAAAGGCTTGATCCTGATTGTGATGCTGTTGGGAAGTTGTGCAACTTTTAAGACATGGTCCCTAGTGGGCATTCGTCAGGTTGTTGGGATCGTGCCTAGAAGGGGGTAAGGAGACCCAGGTTATTTTTCTTCCTTTCTTCTGTGCCCTGCCCATAAGATGAGTGATTTTGCTGTGCTATGTGCTGCCCTTATGATGTGTTACTTTGCCACAAGCTCCAAACCAACAGAGCTAATCAACCAGGAACTAACACTACCAAAACCGTGAGCCAAAATCTTTTGTTCATTGCAGTTGGTTATCTTAGTATCTCAGGTATTTGTCATAGTAACAGAAAGCTGGCTAACAAATCAAGTCTTTAGCATTTGCCACTTTCATTTTTTCTGATGTCCTTTTAGTACCACAGCCACTAACTTAACTTCCTTTACCTCTTCCCTTGGAAAAGTTAGCTTATTGGCCTTCCAGGTTTTTTTTTTTTCCTCTTTAATTTAGGCAAATTTATTTTTAAAAATCGTCCATGGTCTGAATTTGCATGCCTTCCTAGTTCTAAGGTCTTCAATGGTTCTCCTTGTTTTGCATTCACTACTCATATAGCAGGGCTGTTGGTTCTAGTTTACTTCCCATTTCTTCCATGTACTTTACATCTGCATAAAAGCCAATAGTTCATAAGAATACAAGAGTATTACAAAATAGACCAGCTCACATGATTGTTCTAAATTTCCTGTGTGATGCCAAAGAGTCCAATCTATAAATAAAGCAACATCCATCCCTACAGACATTTAAACCAAACTGGCCTCCTAAAATGTCTAATGCTTCCTTGCTTATATCTATAGTTATGATAGTGCCTCATCTGTTGATGATGTATTATTATTTGTTCACAGGACTACCTCATATACTTCCAGTTTCAACCAAAATCACATTTATTTTGTTGTCTTCCTTGATCTACTACTCAGAAATAATTTACCTTTCTTGAACTTCTAAGGCTGTGTGCCTCCTTTAAAATATATGTTCCATTCTATCTCATTTAATATTTCAGTCTTATTCACAGTAACATAATTTTTTCATGGTAGGAACTACATCTTATTATGTTAGTATGTCTCTGTAGAACTTAGAACAGGAACTGATTCAGAGTTGGAACTAATAACTATTGAAAACATTTATATAATAAAACATGCAGCTGATATAAAACACAGATACAATTGAGTTCATACCATTAGGAACATGGCACAGGCAATTAAAAATACTACTTAAACATAAGGTGACTTTTATTCTTCCTAAGTTTCCAGTGAACTTATGTGTAAGTTTTTACAAAGTAGCTTATGTACAGTACAAATGTAAGAGTTATGTTATTTTGAACAAAATATTACTTGGAGGAAGACACATTACCATAAAATAATATCAATCCTATAGATTTTTATAAGAGAAGTCCTGCCTAAATCAGTATAAAGAGAGGTAAATAAATTATCATAGATTTAATAACAATTCACGAGATGTGACCAACCAAAGGCAAATACCCGATGTTGTTGCAAATAAGTCTTAAAAGAGTCCTTTGTAAAGCAACTCTGATTGTGCTGGCTGTAAATATTACAAAAGAAAAGCAAAATCACGTAAGTGATAGTGTAGATTCAGTGACAGTATCCTCAGAGATTTAAGGATTCTATTTCTAAAACGATAAAGCTGAAATGGATGTGTATGCTTTCAAAAACCTTGCCAAGTCTCTAAAATAGGCATAAAGAGAATAAATTTGTTTAAATGGGAAAGTTGAAAATAGTGATATTTCAAAATGTACATAATTGATGTTCCTCAAAAACACATGGTTGAATTAATTTTTATAAATAGTCATCCAACTATTTCTTCCTTATCAAGAAAAAGACATATATACTGATGAACTAAATGTTAAGTTGTTAATGAATTCCTGTTTAGAGAATGAAGTGTCTCTTCATTCGGGAATTGGCTCTGTAGCCCACTGTGAGATTATCCCCGCTCTGGATGGCAAAGTCATCATCTTTATCTTAAAAAAAAAGATTAGAAAAGATTTTAGCTCTTTAAAACAGTACACTTTGCATAATTTTACGAAGACCAAGTTAACACAGTGTGACTAAACTTAAGCTCAGGCTATCTATGGTCAAAAGAAATAGCAATTCAAAAATTATATTCTTTGAGTGGAATTGTGCAGAAATCTAGATTATTTGACTTTTTTGGTAAAAGGAACAATAGATGGTAAGTGTTGACTGCTTCTTTGATACATCTTTTGGAACTCTACTTTCATTTCCTTTATTATTAATTTTTTTTTTGCTCCAATGCTCATGCCTGTCACACTAGCTCAAGTTCCTGACACACACAATGTGGACAGATTACCCAGGATTCCACACCGCAGCTCTTCTCTACCCCACTCCATTCCATCCTGGAAACTGCCGCCAGATTAATACCTAAAACACTTTCATGGTATCAGTCCTTTGCTCAGATATTCACCGGCTTCTCCACTGGTTCCAGGATGAAGTCCAAATTTCTTAGCCTAGTATTCAGGGTCCTCTACAATTTGGCTCCAGTGGATCCCTCTACCCTTATCTGCGATCAGTTCCTTCTTCAGCTGAACTGGTCTCCTCCAGTCTCCCAAACTAACCTAACTTTGTCCCTATTGTTCCCTCATTTAGAATGCATTCCATCTCTTCCCAACCTATTCAAATTCTACCCATTTCCCAACACTCAGATCAGATTCCATCTCCTCCTTGAAGCCCAGCCAGACCCTCCCAAGCTGAAGAGCTCTTTCTTCCCAACTCTGAGAGCACTTTTGTTTGGATCAGTGGTTGCTAGCCTCCTGAGAATGAAGTCCTCTTTCTAATACTAAAACATTTCAGAACCCAAATGGTAGTCTATTTTTAATCTGTTAATGGAGAAGAATCTATAGACAGTCATCTGTATTTTGACAAACATTAAAATTGTCCATATATAAAAATTTTACATAATATATGTATAATATACATATGCACATAGATTGATAATTTCCTCATTTAAAGCGAAAGCTATTTTTTTTTTTTTTTTTTTTTTGAGACAGGGTCTCACCCTGTAGTCCAAGCTGGTCCTGAGCTTATTATCAACTGGCCTTGAACTCACAGCTATCCACCAGGCTCAGCGTCCAGAGTGCTGGGATTACAGATATGATCCACCAGGCCCAGTTTATGTGGTGCTGGGGAACCGGGCCTACGGCCTTCTGCTTGTTGGTCAAGTGCTTTAACGGCTGTGCTATTCCTCTAGTGCCCCAAAGCTTCTTAAAGAAAATAATCTGCTGACTCTCATTTGGTATTACCTTTCGAATTCCTGGGGAACTTTGAGCCACAGACTAAAAATCCCAGCCTCTGCAATTTATGTAGAATACTCTGCCTTTTAGTTTTTCCCCATGTGTAAAAATCTTGTCTTCTCCAAGCAGACTGTGACTTCCTCAAGGCTGGGACAGTGTCACATAGACCTTTATCTCTGTAATTTAGCAGAATTATTGGTATATAGTAAAAACTACATAAACATTTGTTTCTCTTTTCCCTCAGTATTGTATTATAAAAATTATCATTCATACAGAAAAGCTGAAAGAATTGTATAGTGCAAACCCATAAAACTACCACCTCCATTTAACAGCTAACATTTTGCTATATTCATTTTTCTGTATGTATCCTTCCAAAAATCACCTTAGTTTTTGATGTATTTCAAAATAAGCTGCAGATACAAAACATTTCTGTTAAACATTTCAACATTCATATCATTAGTTCATATTTTATGGCTTTCTAAAAGATATATATTTCTGTAGGTATATACGCACAAATATTCAACAACTTTCAACAACTTAATATGCATGCGCATTTAGAAACCAAGTGGGAACATGGCTTCATCATAGTATGAAAAATTGCTCCCACTTAAAAGAATTTAGTAATACCACATTCTTAATTCCTGACCCAAGCAACATTTCCATAGCTTTTATAATGAAGGAATAAAAAAATGTAAAATTAGTTGTATGCCAGGCACCATGCTACACATGTCATGAGTCAGCAATACAACGTTTGCTCTTCATAGAAACTTTATGAGACATTTGTCATGGCTATCCCCCTTCAAAGATGAAGAAACTGCCACTCAAAGATGTGACATAATGAGCTCAAAGTCACATGGCAAGGCTCAAATTTCTAAATTAGTTATTAGTGAAGTGAGTCAGAAGCAGAAGGTGAAACATCGAATGGTCTCTCTGATATGAGAGACGCAGATCACAACTCTTAATCATTTTTATAAAATCACTTAAGTGTTAAATATTTTTCAATTGGGGGCGATCATTCGGAATCATTCCTCGGATACAGACCTAGACAGTGGGGGAAGAGTGCAGCACAAGGGTAGTCTGAGAATGCCAGGGCATTAAATAAAAGTGTATCAGTGTATGCTGCAAATTAGCAGATGGTAAAATAAACCAGTGGATGAAGATTGGAAGCAGATGAGCTGGCTTGGACTCAGAACCTCAATCATATCAATATGGAAAGATAGTTTATTTGCTTAAATGTAATCAATCTACCAAAAGATTGGCACCTTTTCCCATCCTTTACCAAGTCACAGGAGTCCTCAAAACGTAACTCCCACCCTTAACCAAGTAAGCACTTACTGAATACCTCTCACCCTCTGAGAACTGCACACGCGTTTCCACCAAGTGAAGGATTCGAAGAAAGCAAAAATATCGTCTCCTCATGGGGAGACACCACAATGCAGTCCCCGCGGATGACTTTCTTATTAAAGATGTAACATCCATGGGCTGGAGGAATGGCACAGAGTTAAAGCACTTGCCTTGCAAGCACACAGCCCTGAGTTTGATTCCCCCATGCCACATAAAGCTGGGCACGGTGACATGCCTGTAATCACAGCACTCAAGAGACTGAGGCATGTGGACTGTCCTGAGTCCAGAGCCAGCCTGGGCTACACCAATGAGTTCAGGACCAGCCTGGCTACAGAGCGAAACCCCATCTCAGAAAATGAAAAAAGGGAAAAAAAATATAAATTTATTATTATTGAATAACAGCTTATTTTTAGTAATTCCTTAGACAAAGTAATTGTCATAACACGCTGAGACAAAGGAGCAAATCTGACTTTTCAGTGAAGCAGGCAGAGGCTCAGAAGTGGTAAGAGTGTAACAGTCACAGGTCGGTAAACCTAAGAGTCACACCCCTCCCAACCCACTCAGCCATCCTAGGGATGCCAGAACCATTATCACCTTCAGTCACAGCGAGGCTTCAGCGGCACGGAGCCAACACCTGGCGCCCGGTGGGTGGTGAGAGGCAGAGCCTGGCTTCTGGCAGAGGAGCTTGGCCTTGCGACCCCCTCCGGCCTCCTGCATTGCCTCCTCTCAAAACCAACGTTAGCTACAAAACGCATGAACAACTAAGTGGAGCTGTTAACGCAAGTTATCCTGCCTTCAAGCGTCTCAGCATCACCCTCTGCCACCTTGCTGTACTTCTGTTGTTACTCCTGTCCTACCTCACTCTCGTTAAGGCAAGTACGCGATTTGTGTTGAAACATTTAATATTTTTGTAAATAAGTATATAATTTCAGATAATCTGCCTTCATTATTTCTCACCTGAAATTCCTCTCCCTCATGCACTACCGCTTGTATACAGTTTCAAATACTACTGAAGTGTATTCCTTAATGTGCAAACACAGGGTTGGGGATGTAGCTCAATGGTACAGCATTTGCCTAGAATGCATGAAGCCCCAGGTTCAAACCCCACCACCACTAAAAACAAAACCTTAAAAGCTTTTTACAACCCCCATTATGTCACTGCCCAGCTCCAAACAGCGGTGGGGAGCATCCAGTCCATGGCCCGCGACATCATTCCACACTGGTCTTGGTCCACGTCTCACCAAAGAGAAGAAGTTCCAGCCATCACATTAAGGGTCAGTTAATTAAATGCTTTATCAAATGTAGTCGGCTAATTTTTAACTTGTTAATTTGGTATGGCCTGTGAATGATGCTGTCAATATCTGGGTAGCTCGTGGCATAAAAAAGTACCTCACTCCTGCCTATACAAGTGGATCTAAACTCCTGACTCTGGTACGTAGGGCCTTCACATAGATTTGGTGGTCTTGGTCTCCTATCAGTGTTCTGCGTATGATTCTTACCACACAGATGTACACGTGCACACACACACGTACATACACACCACCTTCCCCTCATTAGAGATGTCTTTGCTCTAAGTATAAAAACCATGTTCTTTCATACCACAGTCTGTAAGTGTCATTACTCCAATTTTTCTCCACCTTCAAAAAATTGTTTTCTAATTATCAGCCCATTATCATCTGACAAAAGTCCTAACCCTAAGTGGCCCAACTACCTCACACTTGTATCTTCAGTAGTCTTTTAGACTATGTAAAAGTTGCTTCGTTATTGCTAATGTACTACTGCTGACAGTTGAAGTTTACATTTGTGAAACAGTAAGTTAGTATGGGTCAGGCACAAGTGAGTCACTGTAGATTACACACAAAGTCAATAGCAATGTTCCCTGTGGATATTCTCTGGATACACTGCCTATAGTTACTCTACAAACTGGCCTATAAAATGATGAGTTTTAAAAACTTGAAAAATAAGCCTTAAATACTTCTTGAATCTATTAACGCATCATGACTAAAATGAGTAGATCCTCATTTCTCATAATCATTCATCTAAGTTACTGACTTAGTAACATACGATAGTCATTCAACAAATATTTGCTGCCAAAACTTTGCTTGCTACCAAGGTCACACTAGCGGACAAGTTCCTCTTTCCTTCAAGAAGTCTAGACATTATACTGGGTAAGCCAGACATATAACCAGATGTTCGACAGTGTAACATAAAAAATTCTTAGTGCAGAGAAAAGTGTTTCAAATGTTCTGTCTAATAACCTAAGCAGGGCTATACCAGCATAAAGATATATATTTGGAAATCAGCCTTATATCTTCTCTTTAGCTAATTCACTGTATAAACATATGCTCGTGACTTAGTCCTTTAAATGTCGTTGCATAAGTCCCCTTGAAGATTGTCTTGAGTGTAACAAGAAACATACAGAGCACATTGGATGTGCTCAATTGATTGTAAGAACTCGGCGGATTCAGATCACATTTTTATTTTACTAAAATGTGCTCCTTCCAACTAAAATGGCTCTTATTAGCATCTAGCAATGATAAAGTAGGTAAACATTCTAGATTTCATTCTGTTTTACAGAAGAAAAAAATATTCCCAATTTCTATTAGGAAGAGTAAACGTACCTCCTCAGAAAGTGTTTCATGGAGTTCATCTATGTTTTTGGTGTAATGGGATATTGGAGGCATGAAATAAAACTGAAAAATTTGGAAAGCCAGCAAATTACCATGAACATAATCATAGTAAACATTCATTTATAAACAATTTTATGTCTTAAAACTTAACATGAATCTTTGATGAGCTTCACAGAACTTACATTCTGTCTTAGTAAAGGCCATATGCAGTCAATCAAGACAATAATAAGACAGATAATTTTTTTCTTACTCAACATAAAAAATGTAAAACTAGAAAATTTTTTATATACGTATATTTTTTCTATGAGAATGCATGCTTAGAATTAAGGAGAGGAGAATAGATTATTCTTGGCTCTCACTTCAAGCAAACAAGCAGAGAATCTCTCTTTCTGTCCCCCCATTCTTCTTCCTCTCTTTCCACCTCTACCTCTATCTCCATACTGCTAACCCAAGGCATCCTTGGGCATTGTAAGAAGTCAGGAATTACTTAAAGCAAGGAATAACCATGGAGAAATGAATTAGCCTGAAAGTTCACTTGTCTCCCTGGAGGGAACCTGAGATTTCTCCTGGAAGACAGGACATTCTTCAGGCAATGTATTTCTGCTCCTACCAAAGTTCTGTTCCAACCAGTGTCAACATGCCACAGAACTCTGATTCTCTGACGAATCTGCAATGAGTAGCAACTGAGAGCCGCCTATCTCTGATGGTTAACTTATGAGGAAACGCAGATGTCTAGAGCTCCTAAGCCTATGGCAGGCAGTAAGCATAATTATCTCTGCTTTTATTAGAATAGATCTGGTTAGCTATAGTAGATAGGCTAGAGCAGACGTGCCACTCACGCAGCCCATACATGCCACCACTCTGTTCCCTCGCTGCCTTTTTTCTGTCCTCTAGCCCCATGAAGCTCCTTGAGGCTTCTAGAACATACTGGACATTTTCTGAATTCTCAGTTTCAGTAACTGGTATCACTATGGAGCCCCCAACAAATGCCAACAGAATGCAGCGGATTGACACGTTCTGGTTCTCAAAGTCAGGGTAAATGTGACTGAGCTCATTATCAACTTAAAAATATTTCCTGAGATAGAAAATATTTACTCTGAGCAGTGGCAAAACTGCAACCGCTATTTGAATTTCACAGTAATACTGCTGCAGTCCAAATGTGTATATAGGAATGACTATTGTAATGAAAAACAGAGAGGAATTCTCATGTCTGCCTGATCTCAGAAAGGCTTAACACAGGCCGAGGGCTGATGGAATTACAATTAAGTCTAAAGCTTTGAAAACTAGAGACAACCTCCACCCCCAAAAAGTTAATCACTGATGCAATATTCAGGGTATGCGTGACCATGAGAAAAAAAATTCAAAATCTTAGTATCTGTCTTTCTCCCAGATGACTGGAGTTCAAGCGCTCTGGGAAGTTGTCCTTTTAACAAATCCTTTTGTCCTCAGCCTTTGCCATTGGTTGATCAGCTCTGCCGTTTGGTAGGAAGTGGTATTTTCCATTTTGAGGGCACCAGCTTGGCTGCCGAAGCAGGAGGGTTTAGGACGAAGTTATTAGGAAAAGCATTTGCTGCTAATGAGAACTGCACATTCTCTACAGAGAACAATGCAGAGGATGTAAAAGCCCAGGCTGTGGATTCAGAATTATATCTGAATACTCCATCACATACCAGCAGTATCCACTGTAAGCCACGTGCCTTTCACCGTAGCATTTAAATTTCCAAGGTTCTGTACGTAAATACAAGTCATACCATAGAAGTGATGACTACTTACGTTTCCATATATTAATAAACCATCCTAGCAAAATGCCAAATATGCTGCAAGTTTTACATTGAATGCTTACAGAAAGCCTCATGCAAATTCTGCTGCTGCCCCCATTCTAGAGATGAGGAAACTGAATCACAAAGAAGCCCATTTGCCCAATTCCTCATTAAAAAATTGTGCAACTGGAAGTGAAATCTGCACTCTCAGTCATCTCTTGGAAATCTCGAGAAATTTTATGATGAATAATGAAACAAAACACAGAAATATAATGACTTATTCATTATACACATTTCTATTATTAGCAGTACACATGTGACGATTATTCCCATACATCGAACACTGTAAACATTAAATCCTAACAAATTATCCTGCTCTTTATTTCCTTGCTTTTCCTTGAGAATAATGGATGAGAGACCAATTTTGTGGCTATAGACTAAAAACACCATTTAGAAACTCCTTTACTCATGAAGTCCCTTCCTCTTCCAGAAACTAAATTGTATGCAGAATGTAAACAATAAAATTAGATTACCATGTTTCTATTGACATCAGAATATCTGACCACAGATATAAAAAATATAGCCCATAAAATGCAGCCTCAAACCATAATTTTATACATATTACTTCAGTTTAGATATTTCCTGTAAATAAGATTTCTTAAAGATACTCTCATTGGATAGAACTGTTTTACTACTAAACTAAAATTATACTGAGAAAAAACAAGCTGTTAGTTTGCTAGAATTCTAAAGTTTGCAGAAATGACAGAACAGATTAAAAGTAGATTCTAAT
This sequence comes from Ctenodactylus gundi, assembly GCA_004027205.1. Classification (NCBI taxonomy): domain Eukaryota; kingdom Metazoa; phylum Chordata; class Mammalia; order Rodentia; family Ctenodactylidae; genus Ctenodactylus; species Ctenodactylus gundi. Next base: position 486,790 of record PVKB01000971.1, read on the forward strand.
AAGAATGGATAAAATGAATTAACCTATCATCCTAAACTATGCAAAACACAATTAAATAAATTTTAAACGCGGACAATTAAGTCACCTAATTCAAGATTGCAATCTGTTATCACCTTGGAAATCTGATATACCAATTTAAAATTACTATTTGAATTACCATCAGAATTCCTGAAACTCTATATTTGCAGAGAAAATTCCAATTGCATCTGGTTTTACATCACTTGAAGATAAATTTATCTGTTTTTGGACTGGTTTAAGCTTCCTCTTGCATCTGAATCTGAATTTACGATACAGAAAACTCACACTTCGAGCTCTTAGTTTCAATCGCACCTCTTTTTGCCCTTCCCTCTTCCTACGTGCAGACAACCAAAAATAAACACTGAAAGGGGCAATACGCTGGACCGACCAATCCCAGGCTCCTGTGGACTAAAGACAACCAAGGAAGACAAGATGGAAAGAATGCTGCTTTGCAAACAAGACCCTAATTAGGTACATAAATAAAAATCCTTTTACCACTACAACTCTGTGTTCTTCCGAAGGAGTGGTTTCTGACTATTTCTCACACTTCCCACAAATAGCAACACAAGGCTTCACCAAATAGAGGCTGATTGAGTCTTCCCTCACATTTGATGTGTTATACTTATCTAAAGGACACATCACCACCTATAAGCCCATTTCTTTAAAATTATGCCATTAACCACCTCCCTGTTAAGAAAATTCTTTTCTATCCTATCTTGCCTTAGGAGAATAACTGTCTGAAAGACAGGGAAACAGTTAAAAAAAAAAAAAGTCAGTTAGTGTTTTTGCAACCATCCATCAGTGTCTTCTTGGTTAAGTTTTAATTGTTTAGTAGTAACTAAAGCATTCATTTATTTGGAAATCTGTTCCTTCCCACAGTATTTTTCTCAATGCAAATCAAGCATTCATGCATGGTACTATCTTATTATAACTTTTACCTATGTATATTTTGCAATTCCAAGATTTATAAAGCAGGTTATATACCAACAGTTAACTGCAAGAATGATACTTAACAGAGAGGCTAGGGTTTAAAAATATGACTAGTTGAAAGTTTTGAAGCATGAAACATCCAAACAGCTAGTGCAACTGAATAGCGCTTCATCTAGGAAATGTTAAAAAAAAAAGTGTTTGAGGCTGTAGCTCAGTATCCTTCTGTCTTTATCCCTTAGATGAACCATGGAAGTAGGCACTAGCCGTGAGCACGGAACCTACAAACACGGAGTCTTAGAATAATTTGGCAGCAGACTTGAGAAGAAACTTAATATTCTGTGCTTTGCCATTTCATTCCCTTCTTGTTTGTTCTTTAGATGAAGTTATGGTTTTTAATACAGGAGATTTTCTTGTTTTCTTAGCTTCATTATGGGGACAAGTGGTGGCAGGAAATAAAAAATGGCTCTAAGTGAGAGAAGGTAGATGATATAAATGCATGCAGGACCCACAACTGTATAAACTCAATGGAAGTTTTGTCAACCTAATTAATTTCAATTGAGCTGAGACTATTTTAAATTAGGCTGCAGAGAAACACTCAAATATAAATCATTGTGTGTGAGTGCGTGTGCACTTGTGTGTGTGAATACATCTGGAAATATTTGCTCTCGAGTTAGGAGAGGTGGTATTTTAAGGGCTTAAGCTTTAACAAATTTCTTTTTTCCCCAATTCTCTAATTTGTTGGTAAACCCTGGTGGTTTCGAACTAAATAAGATTTCAAAGAAAGCATAGGAAAATATATAATGATTATATCCAGGGAAGCTTGCCAGATGTTAATAAACTAGCTGGTTTTAAACTTAACTCCTCTAGTGGTGGCTGACAGGAATAAAGTAAGGACATGCTAGAACATTTAATTGGCATGATAAATTGATTCCCAAACTTAATAGGATCCTAGAACTTTCTGATATTGTCTGGATCTTAATAGGCACATAATATGAACTATGAAGAAAATTTTGGTTTCATGTTTTCAAACTGTTTATTAACATAAAACCGAGCATTCAGGTAAATTGACAGAATTTCTGTTCTCTTGGATACCCTACACTGGTAGCTTCTAATTTCCCTTTCTAAGGCAGCAACCCGCACAGAGCACCAAGGAAGAATGCCTGAAAACAGGATGAGAGGAATAAACTGTAGTTCCCTCAAATCAGGCATAAAAAATTCATTTCCAATACACAAAACAGTTAAGATATTTTTAGGATAAGAAATAATTTTGAAATATTTCCCAGGGTGAATGGTTCAGGAGATTACACTATTATGTAAGATATTTTATTATTCCAAGCTTATTTTCATTATACAAGAATTTTATAATACAGTACTTCTGAATGTGAATATGATACCATATGATACCAATATAAATATGATACCGAGTTGTGAAATATAAATATTCAGAAACATATTATCACACCCCATGTTCTTCAAAAACAAGTCACACTTCATTTACACAAAGCCATCTATGCGAGCAGTCCCCAGGCAGAGTCTGCTTCATATCGGGGGTTTTTTATAGGAGATAACTTGCCAGCAAAATGTGGAAAGACGAAAACTTCTTTACTCACTTTATATTTCATATATAAAAATTAACAGTATTTCTTAATTACTCTTCTCATTATGCATTGTTACAGCCTACTAGTAGTTTACCATGCTTAATTAGCATACCTTATTTTTAAGCCACTTGAAGTGATTGTGTTATCTGGAGTTGTTAGTGATGGAAACGACTGTGGAGGGCTTGGCCCTGTGAGCCTCTGCGGCTGCACTCCCTGCTGACACCGGAGTGGGCACTCCTTGCCGGGACCTGCTGGGGGACTGTGTGACTGTACCCACACCCTGCCTGTACCCTGCACCAGGCAAGCCTTTACCTGAAGCCAAATTCCATTGGGAGAGGAAAGAGAGCCATTGCTCTGATTTTATTTGCCCTATGAGATCTACTGACATACTAAGTTGCTTTCCTATAAATAATATAAATTTCATTGTGATTGATTTCTGACATGGGAAGACATTTCAGATGAGAAGGTACATTATTCAGAAATCAATTTTTTTGCTAGATCAGCAAAGTTTCTAATTTTGACAACAATCATTTTCCATCAACACCAAAAACATTTACTCAAAGAAAAATACTGTTATAGGTAAAAAGCAACCACTGTTGTTACAAAAATCAGATGTCTTCTATGAAAGTAAAAAAAAAATCTAATCATAAATTTCATAGTATTGTAAGTTTAAATGATTTCACTGACAAAAACTGGAATACTGTATCCAAAGGACAATAATTTTAGAGTATGTAGTGTATTTTTAAAACTTATATGAGAAAAAAATTATAATGGTGATTGGAAACTGGTGGTTACTGGTTTGTCATGGACAGAATTCTGAGGTGGCTCACTCGCTGAACCTCTAGCAAAACTGCTTTTCTGAGTACAGCAAGGTCCTATGGCTTAGTAAAAAATAAATAAGCAAAACTACTTGTAAAGAAACATTTTTTTCAATACACTAAGCTAGAAATAAACACAATGCAACATGTAATATATTCTTCTATACACTAAAGATATAAAATATGCATATCTTATATGTTTAAATATATACATATATACATATGTACACACATATGCATACACACAGAGGGCTACATATATATATATATATATATATATATATATATATATATATATATATATATATAATTTACGTACTTACATTAACTATATAGACATGATTATAATGGTACTATGCTTAAAGTATATAACTTCATCTTTCAGAAAGTAAATACATTTTATGCGTAACTTTCAAAACGGGTTGCACCTTTTATAAACAGTTAAGTTTTTCTTTTTTTTGCTTATATTTCAGAAGCCCAAGCCATAAGAACTTCACGCACACAAATTATCTTATTGGTAGAAAAATTCAGTTCAATGTTAACAATGAATTTCATCATACTCGGTGACAAGGTGGAGAATAAAGGGTTATCACCTCCAATTTTCATTGGTCAATACAGCAAAATAATGCAAACTGATACTGTACCATAGACATGATCAACAAGGAGATAAAACATACTTAAAAGTTAAATAAGCTATGCACAAACATGTATAGAAAGTGTATATATATATATATATACACCCACTTATATATGCATCTGTGTAAAATAAAACCACTCTAAATAACGGCACAGTAGCTTTGTAACACGCACTTTCTAACCAACGATGACTACTGGCTCATAAGTCAAATTAGCTAATGGAGAAAGATAACAGTAGGTTAATGGATTTGACAACTGCTATCAGAGCCACCTAATAACAAAGTGTATACTAACAAAGGAATAAGGTACCAAGCAAACAGGGAAGAAAGCAGACACTCACCTTCGGTGCCATTGGGAGTCATGGAATTATTGTTTATATGAGCGTTATCGAGTTTGGGACCACTGGGGGATTCACTATTACCACTCAGACGGCTATGCGGGCTGGCTAGATCCTGCATTTCCATAGACCTAAAGACAAGAAGCCTTCCATTTGACAGATGTACCAAATTCATGACACCACTGTTTAATGCGCTAACGACTTGACACGTTCTTTGAAACACACTCTCACAAAAGTCCCATTGTACATTTTCTTGGTCTTAAGATGGTTCATCTTGCACTTTGGTTTCAGTCATATTTGCATAGCATGTACTATTAAAAGATGTCAGTCACACACCCCACCTATCTGCAAAACATTTACGTGGAGTTCTTAAATGTCTTCGTTTCTTGTACATCGTTTACCATGCCCCAACGTCTAATGTTAAAAAAAAAAAACCTTTTATTTAAATTTCTAAAGAAGACAATGGAGTCGTGGTTATCTTTTTTAAATTGAAAAAAAATCCCCAAAGACATTATTTTTTCTAAAAGATATGACAAATATATAATCAGGTCCAATAGAAATAAATCACTTTTCTATGGAACTGCTTCATCTAATAAGTCAGCACTGGGTACTCCCTGATAATTTACCACCCAACTGTAATTTAATGGGTCTCCAAACCAAACAAAACCCTTGAAACCTATAGTCTAGTGACAGGCAATGAGATAGTCCTGACGCACGTGTTTACTCTGGCAAACTACTTAATTGTTCCTCTGTTTCCCTTGAAACAAATGCAGCATTAAAACGTTATGATGTTGGCTCTCTTGTTTGCTTTGTGGATTACATCCAGCGTGCCCAACTGAAGAGGGATAAGGCCGGCTGTACAGCGGGTCCCTGTGAGCATTAGCACTCAGAATACCTCAGCTGTCACTTAAGGAAATCAGGACAATTCTGCTTCACTGTCGTAATTCTGCATTTTTACTGAATACAGCAGTTCAGTCCCCCCTGAAAGTTCTTAAACCATTTGTAAAGAAGCATTTATTTATGGTATTAACGATAGGTACTATCATGCTCATATTTTTATAATTAGAAATGTATGTTGAATACTATTATTAATAAAGAGAGTGAATTTATTAAAAATCATTAAAAAGCACATCTCGACACCAATGTATTCTGACAGTCAAGTTTTTTTTAAAGTCTGAGGCCTATTCCCTTGATTTTAAACTTTGTTTTTCTTTTTAAAGGGGAGATCTACTATTACACATATGAAGCTACTAGTTGTTTCTCACTCCCAATAGTCAATAAAAGATAAATTCAGTTTCAGTTGGAGATTGTACTTAATGTGAATGTCGGTATCTGTTTTTAAAATAGCTTAATAAGAGCTATTTTACTTTTGAACTGAATCTTTACTTCCTTAAGCCTTTTGAATTTAAGCTAGAAATGCTTTCAAATCTAATTTCTCCCTCCCAATTCTCATTTCACAGTCAGTTCTGCTAACACCAGAAAGTATGTCCCACGATTATTTTCAAACTGAGAACCTTCTTTCTTCCCTACATGTTTCAACTTTTTTTGACAAAGACACACACACAGACACACACACAGACACACAAATTGTTAAGTGATTTCCAACCATGCTGTTGCTATTAATAGAAATAATTAAGACATTAATAGATCTGGGTCACAGAAAGGTAATCTACAAAAACGTCAAATATCAACAATATCCTTACCTGCAACTTGAGGAAACAGCAACATCTGAACTGGTTTGAGATGTTTGCACCTGTGGTCAGGAGTAAAAAATTAGAAGCTGTTGTTACTGGGCTTCAGTGTCAGGTCTTAATTATACAGAGCACATGGCTGAGAGCGACAATGCTCTCTTTTAACCAAAAGAGAAAAAGGAGGGTACTGCAGCAGTGAAAGGCATATTGTCTTTAAGTTGAGGTCTCAACTGTTGTTTCCTCCTGCAGGTCTACCCTCCTCCTCCCCTTGGTGGTGGTGGTGGGGGGGAGGGAGGCAGCCAAATGACGGGATAGTGATTCATCACTGGCCTATGACAGCTGCAAACGGGATTACCCCTCCCCCAATCAACATGCAAAGCAGCCTTGCCCAGGCAGCTTGGAAGAAGTGCTTGGAAAAAATAGCTATTAACAAAATGAGTGTGTTTAACAGCAGTAGTTCAAGCCATAATCCCCCAGCATCCTCAGAAGATCTTTCATCTTGGGCTATCACCCGCTGAAACAGACTCCCGCCCACACCTTTTACTCCTGACGGCTTCTTAGGATGATTTTCTCCCACATTTACTAGTTGTCACTTATCATTCACTAACGCAGCTCCTGGGCAACTTTCAGACAATACTGGACTAGGGATACCGGCAAAGGCAAGCTTTTACGCCCAAAGTCACCTCCGGGAGCCAAGTGTTTACCCTTGCCGAATTAAAATTCAAGGAGTGCTTATGCAGGTCTGGCGGTAACACAGAAGTTAGATTTTTTCTTTCCTTTTTTTTTTTTTTTTTTTTGGTCAATTTCCTATCTTTTAGACCGAAAGAGAGAATGGGCTATTTAACATCCCAGGTATCCAGTGTTTCTTTCTTTTGTTTCCAGTCAATGTAGGCTTCACTGAGCCACTTCACTAAGGCGGGGGCCATGGCAGTCACTGGCCCTCTGGTCCCAGGGGCGACGCTAACCACCAGCAGGTGAGAGAGCTCAGGCAAAGTAGGTGGCTGGCTTCTAAGCTCAGTCTAACGCCTCGGCAGGCAGGCCACAAAGAGCATTCTGCATAATGTTTAAAATGGCTCAGAATTCCAAATCTTTGATGTGCATTTTCTTTCAACCTGAACTGACATCAATTAGGGCTACACAGCAAAGACGTGAACTGAAGCATCGCAAATGATGTTAAAGTTATCCAACCAAGCATCTTCTGTTGAGTCCTGTTATTTTTAAATTATGATTTATGAAATTAAGAAATATTACCTTTCTAGTAAGAAGAAAGCATCATTAAACGTCTTGGTATAATGTTTCTTGAAATTTCTAACTACGTGTTTCCATAATATGTGCAGGACAGTGGACAATTTTTTAAATGATGCTTGCTTATTAAATAGAAAGTAAATGTTAATTCCTGCAGATGTGCCATTTTGTGATAACAGATTTCTACAATTTTTGTTAAAATTAATGTTCTCACACAAGATTAAAGGGTTTCTTTTAGAAATTGGAGCAACATACCTCAAGGATAAATTCGTCCCCTTCCTATTTTTATACACCTGGAATAAATTATAGGTGAGAACTAATTTAGTTTTAAGAACTCCCTTGGCTTAATTATGTGAGAGTAGGTAAAGTGCACTTTCTGTTAAATGCTAAAATCCATTCCTGTTTTAACATTAGCTAGAAAGCATAATCTTAGTTTCACTGTATGCTTTGAAAGTTTGGTTTTATTTACATTTGAGGCTTAACTTATCAAAATTTAAAAGTTCATTGCTGCTAATTAAAAAGATAAACTTCAAAACAAGAATTGTTCTAACACATTTCCTCATCCAACAAAACGCTTTTTCACAAATTATTGCTTTTATGTCAGCTGGCAGAACCAGTCTCCACTGTACTCTCAGACACCACAATTTTTGAAAGCCCATTCCATGATCTTCATTAAGTATACTTCAGATATATTCTTTTGTGTCTCAAGGATTATTTAAACCATGTGTTGTGTGTTACTGTATTTAAAAATGACTCTTTAATCAAAATAACTTTAAAACAACTAATCCTCACTTAGGCTGGTCAGCTGAATCCACATCGTGGTCCAGGAAAAATAAATCTACTCTCAAGAATGCGAATGCAGACAACAATTAGACACAGATGTGAGCAAAATTAGTTACAGTTTACAAAATGCTACACTTCACATGCTTTTAGTTTTTTATGTGTAGTACAAGATTACAGTGCAGCAAGGGAACATACTCTTATAATGACTTATCTAAAAAGAACACCTATTTCTGATTGGCGTGCTGCTTTTCTCTGATGTTTGGTAATGCCTATGGGAATTTCTGTATTTTAAAGGTCTAAAACCATAATGTATTTCAAAAATAATCAGGAATAGTTTCATTCAAAAGAGGAAAAAAGTATTTCGTGGTTTCTAGAAAAGTGCCATCAGGCGTTCAGTAAACTCACATTTTTTGCTTTACATCCATAAACTTAATATGTTTCTTGTCTTCTAATCTGGTATTTTAAATTTAAGTACTTCCACGGATGCAAAAATATTTCCTATTACATTATACAAATGGCCATCTTATATTACAATGAAGTCATTTCACTTTCATGCTTTTTAAAAACTCTTTGTATAGAATACACATAGTAGCAGATTGGCAGAGTTGCGAAAACACAAAGAGAAAAAAGATGCCAGAACCCCCTAGAATTTAAATTCAAGAACCCTAAACTAGTAACTTTGACTTCTGATTAGTTAATGAGGTCTTTTAAGTTTGCCTTTTTTCTAATTAAATTTATAATTCTTCACAGATGGAACTTTTGTTGATGTTCAATTTGTCTCTCTCATTTTGTTAAACCTCACAGAGTACTTCGCCAATCCGTTGAATAGCCACATTAAATCTGTTAATACCATGCTCTTCAACCCCAGAAATTATTTCCAGAAGGCCAACTTGCTTTGCGAGCTCATCAAACAAGACTGAAGGTATACATTTTATCACATTCTCCCTACCACAGAGCTCAGGATGCAGAGCAAAATTCATGACTTTTGCACTGTTTATTATACTTTGCTAAATTACAAATCAAAAGCATCTGACAGAAGATCATGTATGAAGCCAAAAAGTTAATAATGTTCTGTGAAAAGTAAACTGTAAATGGAAAGGGTTTCTAAATCTCAGCAGCACAGAGCAAATAAAATGTAGGTACTTGTCTAAATTACGGGGTTTTCATAGGCTCTTTTTTTTTTTGCTTGCTAGAAGCAATTTTTATAAAATGACTATAATTTAAAACTTTTCTTTCAAAATGAAAAGAAAATTTCAAAGTGAAAGTACAAAACTTACCTAAATAAATACAGTTGGCAGGATAGCTAGTTTTGTCCAACCACAGATCAATCTAAATCCTCCCAAATTTGAAAGACAATGGCAATTTTCTAATCAGAATGCATTTTATAGAAAAAAGTGCCTTAGCTCTCTATAAACATGCTTTTTACCCAGAAATATTTTTGCTAAAAGTTCTCCTCAACCAATATTTCTAACTGTAATATTGATGTTGTAATAAAAATCTAAGTTTAAAAAATACAAATCTAACCTTCAAATTTAACTTCTGGGGTGAAAAAGATTTTTTTTAATTTGCCAGTATTATTTTTTCTTTATCAAAAATTCCATACAGTAAATGCTTTAATTCCGTTGCTGATTATTTTAACATGTTTTAAATGCCATTGTTTGCAATATCTTGTTTGAATAAAGTGACAACGAAGTCCTTATGACACCAAAAACAAGTCAATTTTTAAACCACACTGAGTCTACCTACAGCTCCAAAGAATTATTTCCAAAATCACCACTGATTTAAAATGTGGAGTGAAATATTTTTGATAGTTGATTAAATAAAAAAGATCTTATTCGCATTTTCTTTCCAGTTATTCTTGTAAAGTAAATTTTCACGCTTAAACAAAAATTTTCTTTTGAGAAAATCATTTATCATGTCTGCGAAGCTCACGGAGCAGTTGACTTCCATTTGGCACTCTAAATCTGAACAGTGGCCCAATTAGGCTTCTACATCTGTCACCGCGAAGAATTTTCAAAGATTGAAAATCCATGGCTGCTTGCTTCCTTACTGAACACACTGGGCCTCTGGAGAACTCAGGCATTGAGAAAGTCAACTGTCCAATGTCTGGTCATACAAAAGCGTGACTATTCATATGTGTAGGTCCTCTCAAACCCCAAAGGGCAAGAGTAGAGACTTACACAGGCACACAACCAAACCTACTCTGAGAGACACATTATAAAAACAATTGTAAATTTATAAACTACACTGTACGCGTTGCTGATACTTTGTACCGTTTGTAGGAAATGAAACATAAAAATGCTTGTTTAAATTCAATGACATCTGTAAAATTATTGAAGTCTTGCAAGTGCTATGTTTAGATGTGTTCAAAACTCCCCCCAAAATCTAAGCTCATGAGTCTTTAGCAGGTCATATTCTGATTTTTTAGAATGTCATTTAAGCAGTTAAAGTCGTAATTCAAAAGTTGAAAAAAAAACTGGGTTTTTAAGTTCAAGGTGCATTTAAGTCATACAAAAATGCCAGAAGGCAGCAAACTCGTCTCGCAAATGAATGCTTCAACTGTCAATTTCTGAGGACGGGCCTCTGTAATAGATCATTTGGGAAATTCGTTTACTGAAGCAAATAAATTTGCTTAAAAAGTGGTCATCAGTTTGTTGCTGCTACCTGTTGTCCTTTCAAACGTTAAACCCTCCCTCTTTGTGTGTGTGTGTGTGTGTGTGTGTGTGTGTGTGTGTGTGTGTGTGTGAGCCTTAAGTGCCTCGGAAAAATCATCCATGTGTTACAATGATGTGTATGTAACTTTCCTACCCCCAGTAGTATGTAAAGCTTGTGGAGAAAAGCTATATGAAGTAATCGTCCTACACAAACACGGCCTCGCAGTACCCTTACTTACGTAGATCATAAAAGTAACTGTTAATAATTCACTCGCGATTATCCCTTCATGATGCTTATCCCTCCGGTAATTTGGGGTTAAGAATTACGCTTTTACGACGGAGCCCTGAGGTAACTAAAGTGCTAGGTACCAAGTGTCATCATTTTTTCTCACGCCACCATGTTTTTCTCTTAAAACAAATCAAAACAATAATAAAGGCGCTCCTGCTCTCCGGGGCTCTGCCCACAGGACAGCTGTTGTCCGTCGCCACAATTTTTCAAACAGTCGGCTCGTACTTACAGCGCTGCATCCGCTGCTCCGCCCGCTGGGCGCGCTGGAGCCGGGCTTAGCGCGCCTCCGCTCCGGGCATAGCTCGCCGCCGCCGGCCGGCCGGGACGGGCTCCGCGGCGCAATCGGGGGGCGGCCGGGCGGCGGGGGACGGCGCTGGGCGCTGCTGCCGGCTCGGGCCGCCCAGCCACCGGGCGCAGACGCTCTCCCCGGGGACAGCCCCGCCGCGCGGCGCGGCCGCAGGAAGACCGGCAGTCGGAAGGCGCGCGGGAGCGTGTCTACCTCGCCCCCAGCTCGGAGCCATCAGCCGCCGGCGCCGCGCCTGGGAGCCGCTCCGCGCCCCGCGCCCGGGCCCCCGCGCCCGGCCGCCGCCGCCAGCATCTGCGAGCGCAGACAAAGGCCGGCGGGTCTCAGCCGCGCTCTGAGCGCGCAGCCTTGCGGGTCTGCGCAGCCAGCCGCGGGCGCCCCCCCCCCCCCCCCCCCCCCCTTTTGTTTTTGCAAAGCCAAACCACAGCTATTCTCTTGTCCTAACCTTATTGGTTTAAATGCAACAATCGAAAGGAACACCGCTCTGACTCAACCTTGCCGCTTCGAAAAAATTATTATGTAAATGAACGCGCCCCACGCTGTCTGAATAAGCAGCGGCGTGACGCGGTCCGCGCGCACATCCTCCGCGCGGGGGCTGCTCGTTCAGATCTTCGGGGAGCGGCTAGTTACACGTTATCTTTTACACTTTTCCAAAACTTTTCAGGCCCTGAAACGATACTTCTCAGTTTTGTTTTTTTTCTCTTTCCCCCTCGTGTACCTAGCCACGAACAGGTCCGGAGGAGAGCGAAGTGGACCGGCTGCTTCCACTAAGGGGACAGAGAAAAGCAAACGTGCAAACTGTTATCAGTTAAACAAGGAAAGCCTGCCACAATCTCTAGGATGGCAAGCCTCCGGTGAGCGATTCTCCAGATAGAAGCCGGACAATATTTCAGCCTTGATATTTTAAACGATTTTGAGAAGGGATGCATTTTGCCTCGCACCATTTCTTTACAGCTTACTCTTTTTGCAAACAAGTCTAAATTCAGAATGTGTAGATGATCTGTAACCCTAACCCTAGAAGTCAAACTTTGTGGGGACATGCTTTACAGACGTCACTGATAAGGGCAATGATGGAATCATCATGTGGATTTCAAATATTGAAAGAAAACAATTCTTATCCACGATGGTGATTGTATCTTAGTTGGTTAGTGCTGTACCGTAATTCAAATAGAAGCATTTAAATTGTGTTATAAAAACACTAGTCACTTATCGGAACCAATTTTTTACTCTAAAGTGCACACTTTATAACCGCTGGGCTTTTCTGAGAACTACTGTATTCATTATGAATAATGCCATCGTATTTGCGTGCTCTTTTTATTTCAAAACAAAGAATTCCTTTTTGGAGACATAATGCAACTTCTTAAAATCACAGTAACTTATTAAATGAGCTTATCATATACCTCTAGATCGTACCTCTAGAAACTTCAAAAGCAGATAGTCACAGTTTTAAGTCACTCTGCTAATTGGTGAATGAAAGCAACAATCCTATACAAACAAAACAAAACGCACTTCTAATAACCAAAATGGAAGACGCGCTTCCTTCCCTCTCCCCGCAAAGCGCCAATTGAGATTTTTCGGAAAAGACCACCTGGTAAACCCACGAGCCAGCTTAAACTGCCAACTCACCTAGGATTTCATTTTGCATAGTACCAGCAAGGAATCGTGGACTAGGCATTTACCATATTTGGGCAGTCAGGTCACAAAACGGTTGCTCGCTATTAGGTCTGTTCACACATGCAGCAGACATAGAATGGTGTTACCACCTCCAGCACGCTCTCACCTGGCAAGTACTGGCTACTCAACATACTAATGTACACAGAAAACAAAATGCAGTCTGTAACCGAAGTTACTCGTGTTCTCAGATAAAACTAACGTTACATTAATTCAACCTGATATCTAGCACTCACACAATAACCGCTTTGGCAATCAGATTTACTATTAAACTCCATAAAATTTAAAATCGAGGTGTTGGCCAGAGAATTAAACCCTATTTGAAACTTTACAGTTGGCTACTGTACCCGTGTTTTCCATAGTATGATAATTATTTTAGACATACAAGGCTAAAACTGTTATTTTTTTTGGTCCATGAAAGATTCACTGGCAAATTCAGGATACACAAACTAAGTGAAGTCAAATCAGCAAAAAATTGAGTAAAAGATCTCATCGTCTTTACATACAAGCGACTCACCTCCATCGGTCAAATTTATATTACATATAATCTCATGATCAAATCAATTATTCTTATTTAAAATAACCAAACAAAATACCATTAAGGAAATGATCCATGTGGTCGTGAAGAAAGTTATGAGAAGAATGATGGATGTAATGTGACCACTAATTGACATAGTGTTCAGCTTGTGCTTCTGAAACTCAGACACTGGTTAAAAGTATATCTTTGCCACTTAAAAACCATTCATTTTTTCTAAAGCAAAAGTGGATGAACTAAAAAAAAAACTCATATACTTAACCATAAATTTTACCTGGTTACCACTTCCAAATATGAAATATGCAAATACCAGTTAATTTCAAATTAAACCAAAAATTGATTCTATAACCAACATTTCAGACATTACTAATAAGACCCCCTTTGGGCTGTACTGCTATCTTCCCATTTTAAAAGTTTCACCAGTTATAATTATGTAACTTAACCATATATTCTTAAAAATTAAGTATTTCCTCAATGTAGTCAGATAGGTTATAGAAGAATTTAGGAATTTTTGTTGAAATTTTGCCATTTAAGTATGGATCAGTAATAAGGGAACATTACTATCTGATATTTGCTGCAAAGAAAATAGAGGTCCAAATAATGAATTTTAAAATATTCAATATGCTTCCCCCAACAGAACAAAAGTGTACACATAATTTTATCTGGAAAAAGAAAATATTTGAAATATTCAAAAGTAATGTGTGAAAACCCTCTCCAAGCATGTTTCATCTACTGCCTGGATACACACCCAGATATATAGAAGTCTATGATTTTGATAGAAGCTCTTAGAGCTTTTACATTAACACAAGAGTTTTAAATAAAGGCATGGCCGCAAAAAATAAATGTTCTTAAGCTGAAAAAAGAAAGACAAGGATAGATATAAGGAACTCATTAGAGCAATCCTCTGAAACGAGGAGCTTTTCTAAATCTTCATACAAACAGCTGATTAAACTTAACAAGCAAAGACTGAGAAAAACAAAGCATAAATAAAACACAGTGAGCATCTCTTTCCCTTTTCTGTTCCAGGACCGACAATGTGAAGTTTTCAGTAAAAGATGTGTTTTCCTTCCCTTCATGCTTACCTTGAAATTATTTCAGGAGTAAGCGACCATGTTATGACTTGGTCCAACAGTTTACTAATTTCTCTGCTCATTCAGTTCTTACGAGGTAGGCTGAGGGCCTACCCAGTGGTTAGAACACTTGTTTAGCAAGCACGAAGCTGTGGGTTAGATTCCTCAGCACCACATGATACAGGCCTTGTGGTGTGTACCTGTAAATCCAGCACTCAGGAAGCCGAGGCAGCAGGACTGCCGTGAGCTTGAGGCCAGCCTGAACTACATAGCAAGATTTGGACCAGAGTGGACTACAGAGTGAGATCTAGTCTCAAATGAAATGAAATGAAATGAAATAAATTCACACTTAAAATATAAAAAAAAATTCTGAGGTCATTATTTTTCAACAGTAATGGTAAATTGAGAAATATATCTAGCACACAAAGGCCAATCCTTTGTCTCTGAAAGCCAAAAATTAGTCAGTATTCCTCTCAAATTAGCAAAATCAGTAACATCTAGAACTACGCAACCTTTTATATAAAGAGAGTCGCTCAAAGTAGAACAGCAAATAGATGATTCCAGAACACTGTTCTAGTCCTTATGTCTCCTGTTCACCAGTTTCTTTCCTTTTTTTTTTTTGGAGGGAGGAGTGGGCTGTGGGGGTGGGACAGGGAATCCATGCCATGCCATTACGCATCTGGCTGCCTTGTGGATTACTTTGGAAGCATGTCCAGATTCTTATGCCTGGTGCCATTTGGAGTGGCCACTTGCATGACCTGTGCTTTGCCTGCTTGCAAGAGACCTACAATGAAGGTCCTGCTCCTAATACCTTTCTGTTGAAACACAACCAAGTAAAACATCCTCTATTTATTTTAAGAATGATATTAAATCCACCAAACTAAATGTCTACCAGTATTTTGCTCAATGCTTTCCATTCAAACTCCAACATGAATAGATTTTAACAGTAAATTTAAGGAGGCAATTACTATTAACTGTACCATGAAAAATTATTTTCATAAATATTACAGTCTTTATGCTGACACAAGATGAAAATAAAGCCTATTTCCTGACCTAATACAAGCACATTGGTTATTACATCTGAATCATAACCATTTATTTATGTAAGGTAGAAAACTTGTTATCCTAGGTACTAATGACTGCTCAAAGGATGTTTTCTTAAAAAATTATTATTCCTAATAGAAATTTTGTGCAGCACGTCTTGAGACTAATAATAATGGCAAGGACAGCAGCAGATTTTTCAGGAAAAAAAAAGATCATTAGTTGATATGGGAACATTAAGAAAAACATGACACAACAGATTTTCTATATTGAAATTAACTGGATTTCCCAAATTGGCAGCGTCAATTTTTCCTTTTTATGTCCAAAATATATAAACAATTGGTCTTGGGCACACATGCTTACTCTCAGAAATAACCTCCTTTGCCTGTAAAATGGCATAAACTGTAAAATGGGTTTCTGTTGGTGTGAAGCAACCTAGCAAACTCAGGCTGTCTCCTCTTCAACATTTTTCTTTTCTCTAAGCCATGGTCAAAAAAAACCTTGTCAGCACCTCCCAGAACGTCTAAGAGGAACTAGAAATTTGCTTTGTGTTTTCCAGGTTTCCTGACGCTGAGTTTAGACTTTTTAAATTCTTTAGAAACAATAGTTCATGGAGAAAGAAAAGGAATTAGCTTTTGTTAAATGCTTGCTTCATGTTTCCATGGGAGTATTTTTTAAAATATGGGTGTTCCCCCACTACTGTTTGTTATGGAGTCTGCCTTATTTTTTTAGTTATCAAAGTCACCTCTAAACAGCAGATGGAGTACTAGGACACTAATGGCTTCTGGTTCTATCACCATTTGGCAGCGAATTGAAGTCCAATTCAGTTAATAAGTCTAGAAAGATGTGTGATGTAACAAAAAGATATATACAGATGTCCAATCTATAGATACACATTAGAATGATCCAGCTATACATTGATATATATTAAACTAAAATATATAAATGTGCAATAGACTTAAAATCTGACTATCCATAGATCCATATTGCAAGTTAGTTTACACATTCTGAAATAAAAGTACATTAAATGACCAAGAGGCAAAAAAGGCGAGGAATTCTTAAACTTTAAATTTATAACCAAGATACATGGTGCTTTTTAATCACTTATCTACTAAGGTGAATTATCTTCCTGAAGACATTACAAATACTCTCAGTCTTTAGACTAAAAGGAAATCCTAAGGTTCTCTTTTATAACTAGCAATTATATGGAAAACCTATTTCACAGTTAGGTCAGTTTCTTCCCTTGCTTTCCTTAATTTCAGCTACCTAGAGTGATACATTTTGATTTTTCAGGGCCACTACATGATAAATAATACGTGATTTGTTCACTGAGGAAATAATTACATTTAAACTGCACTTGAAGTTTCCTGATGCATTTCAAGGTAGAATTAAGATCTGTAGAAAAAGAAAACCTGCGTGATTTCTACAAAGAAATTGCCAGAAAGGGGGAAGAAATCCCAAGCCCAATAACCTATAGAATTTTTTCTTCCTAATTTTTTCTTCTACTTTCCCAAATTGGGGGAAAAAAAGGGTAACCTCTGAAGCTGTTTTAGACAGAAGGTCACAATTCAAAGGACTTGTAACTTAATCCACTGCGCTGCAATCACATTGCTATTGGAAACACAACCGAAAGCACTATTATTTAAGATGTTCTTATTAAGCACCGTCAATAGGTATACAACCTGGAGTTTCTGTCTACTGCTAAGTTTTGCTAGGTCCGTACTTGCAGGCGATCGAGTTGCCTCAGGAGCTCAGGTTTTAATTCCGTGTGCCATGGCACAAAGAAACAAGGTACAATAGACGTCACATACTAAGAAAAACAATACCTTCAGCTTGTTCAAATACTTCAGCAGAGAATAATACCTTTCTGGGACCAACAGATATATAAGATTATATATTTTTCAGTATTTGGCTTGTCATAATTAACAAGAACGTCTCCTTCAGGTGGTTGGTTTCATATTGGAGGTATTGCACTGATTATTTCAATTGGTGGTTCGGGCTCATTTAAAAATACGCCTGGAAGCATCCACTGCCCCATTCAGGGATTCACATTCAGCAGCAGCGTCAATGACCTAATTTACATGAGTTGCAAGAAAATCAAGGCTTCCAGAAAGAAAGTCTGGGTTTCTCTATGTTACTGTATTTTAAATATATGTGATTCTTTGAGAGTTGCAGTTTGGTGGCTTGTCTTTTTAATCAATATAAGGGGAAAAAATAGTTTACCAAAAGGTCAGAGCGCCTGTGGAAAAGCTTCTCTCACTGACTGTCATTGACAAGCTCTGCTGAAAGATCTGCACAGCCCCCATTAGCTGTGGCCTCCTGGGATGGCTGTTCACTTTCCTTCCTGTCCTTGCGGCCTGTGAGGACGATCCTCCCCTGTCAGCCAGAGGGACTGAGAAGGCTAAGGAGGTGGTAGAGGAGGAATAGGACAGGACAGAAACAAAGCAGACCAAGAAAGAAGTCATTTATGACAGCAGTCAGAAAATGGCACAAGAATCCCTCCCTGCCTTTTTAAGAATTAATGGCCTTGACTTCGAAATTCTAAAAGAAAATGATAATGCGTTCAGATATGCAGATCATATACAGCATAAGTTAGTTACCTTTATAGTACTCCCTGTCTTGTCTTGTTTGTGAAAAACAGCATCTACTAAACCCCAAACTGAGAACATGTACGGATGGTCTAAATTCCCACAGATTAATTCAAACGGATGAATTAGGGATGACTAGTGAGACAAAAAATTATACCTCAAGTTTATTTAGAACTTCCCCGGGTCTTGCCATCACGCACCTATAAATGTCTTATTTGAACAATTAAAAAGTGAGATTTCACACATCAGCATCTCCCTGAAGCAGCATATCATCACAACCCTCATTTCCTATCCCACCTTTTAGATTTAATGTCTGTCACTATTCAAGATATTCTTTTCTTCATATACATAGACTCACTGACATCAGTCAAGGGTAGTTACTAGATCAAAACAAATGCACTAAGGATCCGTGTGAATTCTACTTTTGGCTTTGGCCTTGCCATTCTTTGTGCTTTTTGTTGTCAATCACTTACCCTCTTAATTAATAATCTCTAACCTGGCTAACTAAAACATGAATGTCAAGTTAGACCCACTTACTAATTTTACCAAACTGACTGGGAATGAACATGTTTCACCATTGTGGCAAAGTTCACGTAAATGGTAAATAGTCACGGAGAACTTAATTTCGAATGAATTTAGTTAAATTGTTCCGATAGGGCATGCTGAGCTTCCCAGGGTTTAGCCCAGCTTGGTCCACGTAGAAGATGTTCCACAAATGCTAAGTTCATTCATGCCCACTGGGCTACCGGACGGAACACAACCCTAGTTGGGGAAAGAAAATGATTTCCCCGGGTTTCCTTTGCTTCCTTTTTTATTTTTTCTCTTCACATTGTTTTGTTTTTCCCTGTGGGAAGTGCCAAGGCTGAGCTGGCTAGAGTATTATCATGATTCATTCAAAAGGTAATTTAAATAATTCAAGGAACAAAACAGAGTCATTGAAACTGTGGTAGGAATTTACTATACTGAAATAAAGGAAAAGTTAAGCTCTGACAAAATTAAGGAATTACAACAGATCTCAAATCACTGTATTTACTGCTAGGTATTTGTATAATATAGAGAATGAAATTAAACGTTAAGGTTCAATTTTTTGAGAAGTCACCATACACTGTAGGAACCACCGTATGTTCCCTAGGTACTCTGTTACCCTAACATCTATTTTAAATTCCTAACCAAAAACTCCAGAAAAATTAGTTTAAAAATTAAAAGAATATGTGATAGAAGGTAAGTTTCTTTAAGTTTACTACATCTTCTGCTTTTCAGAAGTTCCTCTTTGTAAATGTATCAACAACACTATTGTTTTTAAATTTTGCAGCTATTAGGCTATTCAGAAAGCTATGTGCCAAGTTAGTTGGTAAGTCTGCCAGTAGTCAGTCACTCCATAAATATTTATCATGCATCTTGTATGTGCCAGGCACTGAGGACACTGGATGAGTAGTAAACAAGGCACACAGATGTCCTACTGTTAAGGAAATCATACTATCTTGTGCACACAGAAGAGTGTAAATAATGAAAATATGGTCAACTAAACTTAAATATTTATTTTTGCTTTCTCTAGAAAGTCCACTCAAACACCCATAAAAGGCTTTTTTAAAGCACAAACGATCAAAGGCAAAGAGGAAAAGTATTATGAAAACAGTAAGAAAACATAAAACAAAACAACTCAAGCAGACCATTGGTAACTGACTCAGCAGATGCTTCCTTTCACCATAACCATGTCCTCACCAGGCTTCCTAAAACACAGTCAGCTAGAGTCAGATCACCTGGGCGGAGCATTAAAAATCACCATCACTAACAGTTCCAACCAGCCCAAAGGAAGGTGTAAGACACACCTGGATGCCTCCCCTGAGAAGGACTCAACCTGCCCAATCAAAGAAGAAACCATGGTCAGAAAATCAACCTTACAGTACCCTCTTCTTCAATAAGAACCAACAATAATTATGATTTTTTTCTTTAAAAAAGGAACATCCAATCACAAAAGGAAGCCCTTCAAAATAACAAATAAGATAGCAAAAATGCAAATTCAATAAGAAGAGGAAAATAACTGAGGAAGTCTCTCCAAAAATGCAAGAAAAGGGGGAAGACTTGAGAGAAACATCTGCAAGACATGAGGCACAGTAGTGCTGATGGCCCAACGTCTGAATACCTGGAACCATAGAAGGAAAGCAGGGAAAATGAAGGGCAAAATTTGGTCAAATAATTCTGAAATGTTTTCTAGGACATAATTTTTCGGGTTATAAATGTTCTGAGAGTATTCGATAAAGTGAAGGAAAACAGACCCACATGAATGACTTTTCTTGAGAACTTTTAACATACAAGGAGACAGTATCTTGGAATCTTCTACAGAGATTAAAAATATTGATCAGAGGAAAAGCAGGGGCCATAACTTCAGATTTCTTAATTGGAATATTTATTTCTTAAAGGTAAAGAAACAATGGTCTCAAATACCTTGAGGAAAAATTCCCCATCTAGAGCCTTAAGCCAATAAAATTAAGCCAAAAAAGTAGGAAAATCAAACATTTAAATTAAGAATATTTTGTATTCATGTATTACCAGAAAATTCATTTTCCACATATCCTTTCTCAGGAAGCTAACAGAAGTTATGCTCCACCACAATTAGGGAATAAACCTCCCTTATGAAATACATCATCCAAACAGGAGAGAGATAACTTGCTCTGGTGCTGACGGTAAAAGGATATTCTAAGATGACAGTTTTGTACCAGGTGTTAATAGTTCAGATTGAAACTCTCAAGTCCCCAGCAAATTTTTCATACAGATCAATAAATTGATAGTGTCTGATACATATGAATACAAAAAGAGAGTTACACAGAAAAGATCATGAGATTGAATTATTAAAAAGATCAAGCAAACTGAATTCAACAACATAATCAAAAGGTTACACACTGTGGTCAAGGGGATTGATGCTAGGTTTGTCTTACACTCCAAATCAATCATTGTGATATACCACATTAACAGAATGAAAGACAAAAACCACATGATTGTATTGACACACACAAGAAGAGCCTTTCTCAAAGTTCAACATTTTTTTTTGTGTTAAAAAAACACTCAGAGTTTGCTCTAATATCTGCTGCAAGACAAGGTTAGCTACTTTTCTCACTTCTATCCAATGCAGTACTAGAAATACTAACAACAACAGTCAGATAACAATAAAAGGCATCCAAACCAGAAAGGTAGAATTAAACTTCTGCTTGCAGGTGACATGATTCTACGTGTACAAACTCCTACACACTTGGAAAATAATTGTCACACAAATAAATGAATTCAGTAAAGTGGCAGTGACAAACTCAACAGAAAGAAATTGGTTACATTTCTTTATAGCGCTGATGGTTCATCTTAGAAAGGGATTCAAGAAAATTTTATTTGCAGTAGCATCAAAAAGAATAACTACTTAGAAGAAGTGAAAATTTAAATTTAACTAAAGAGGTAAAATATTTATTCCTCAGAAACCATAAAACCTTGATCACGGAAACGTAAAGTCATAAATAAATGAAAAGATATCCTGTGTTTTTGAGTTGAAAGAATATTGTTAACATGTCTATAGTACCCAAAGCAGCCTACTGAGTCAATGTTATATCTCTAGTAAAACTCTTATGTCATTTTTTATACAAGTAGAAAGAACAATGACAAAGTTTGTAGAGAACCACGAAAGACCCTGGATAGGGAAAGCAATTTTGAGGGATAAAACAAAGTCGGAGCCATCATACTTGCTGGATTCAAATAACATTAAAGGAATATAGTAAGCCAGACAGAATGAGTCTGGCATAAATGCTAGCACTAAGCCCGTGGACAGAACACAGGAGTCCTATAAACCCAAGAAGAATGGTCCAGTCATTTCTGACAAATCCACTAAGAATGGAGAAAGGACAGTCTTCTGAATAAATGGAGACAGTGAGAGTGGATACCTACACACAACGAAAGTGGACTTTTGTATGTTACACCACACACCAGCATCAGCTCCAACTGGACTAAAGACCCAAGTGTAAGATCTGACAGCATAAAACTTCCAGAATGAAACTTAGGGAACATCCTCCTTGATCTCAGACATTAGTTTCTTGGCACTGGATTTTCTGTTTTTTTGATAGGAAACCAAAGCACAGGCAACAACAGCAACCACGAAGTGGGACTGTATCAAACCAGCTGCTCCTTCACAGCAACATAATTCGTACAACAAACAGGTAGCCCAGCCTGCTGTTTGGGATAAACCGTTCACAAACCATATACTCGATAAATGGCTAATACCCAAAATATATAAGGAACGCATATAACTCAATAGCATAAAAAGTAAACAAACAAACAAACAAAAAAACCCAGAAATTGGGAAAAGTGCTGAGTAGATGCCATTCCAAAGAAGACATGAAAAATGGCTAAGAAGTATACGAAAAACATGCTCAAAACCACATCAGGGAAATGCTAATCAAAACACAGTGAAATATCACTTTTTCATTGACATGACTATTGTCAAGAGGTAACAAGTTTCACGGAGGGTACGGAGGGAAGGAAACCCTTCCCTGTTTGCTGCTGGTTGAAAGGTAAATTGGAACAGCCATTAGGAGACACAATAGAGGTTCCTCAAGAACTAAAAAATTGTGCTACCATATTTTCAATTTTTTGAAGAAAAATCTCTATCATTTTCCATAATGGCTGTGTAAATATATATTTCCATCACAGTGTGTAAGAGTTTCCCCTCTCCCACACTCTTAACAGCATTTGTTATGTTTTGGCATATAATATTTGTACATATTTATGAGATAAAATGAATAAATATTCTATTATATCTATAACATCAACCACTGGACAATCCCCTAATTTGCTGTCCACCAAATATTTTCCATTATATATGCAAATACACTCCATTCCATCTATAACATAGATATAGGTAACATAGCTGTAACATAAAGGTAATGGAATAGATTAATTTCAGCTTTAAAAAAGAGAGCCTGGGGCTGAAGGAATAGCACAGTAGCTAAAGCAATTGCCTAGGAAGTTCAAGGCCCTGAACTCAACTCCTCAGCACCTTGTAAACTGGGCGTGGTGATGGGCGCCTGCAATCCCAGCACTCCAGAGGCTAGGGCAGGAGCGTTGTCCTGAGTTGGAGGCCAACCTGAGCTACATGGTGAGTTCAGGACCACCTTGGACTACAGATCAAGAAGATCCTATCTCAAATTGAGATAAATTTAATTAATTAGCGAGATCTTGCCACTTGTGGTAACAGCTCAAAGTGGGGGAAATTATGCTAAATGAAATAAGAGACACAGGAAGGAAAATATGACATGAACCTGTCCAGATGTAGAATCTTAACAGTAAGAACAAGGAATAGGTGTAGCTAGGTCATCATAGCACTGGACTAGGAACGTCAGGGCTAGGGTCAAGGTCCCCAGCTCAACTTAACAGCCAGGTGTGGAGGCACACGCCTGTAATCCCAGCACTCTGGAGGCTGAGGAAGGAAGGTTGCTATAAATTCAGAACCAGTCTGGGCTACAAAGTAAGCTTAATAAAGTAGATCAAAGTTGCAAACTTGTAGTTATACAGGATGAGTCTAGAAATTTAATAGCTCAAAGAAGGAATGCAATTAGCAACATTGTATGCTGAAAATTTGCTAAGACAGTAGGCTTTAGGTCCTCTTACTACACACACATATACCTGGTGATCTGAGCAAACCATCCATAGATAAGTATGGAGGGTGATGGATAGGTTAATTGGCATGATTACAGTATTCACTTAATTATGTGTAGACATACCTTCCTCTCCCTCTTTCTCTCTTCTCTCTTCCTGTCTATACATATATCGTGTTGTACTCCTTAAATATATACAACTTTTTTCAAAAGGAATCAAAGACCACACACTGCTATAAGTGCTCATACATACATGGAATAACATAATCACCTGGGACGAACTTGTCCATGTGTAGAATCTTGACAATAAAAAGATGTTGAGCGCAGTTTTCTAGCTAATCAAATAATGTCAGGAAGCTGGGTACGCTGGAAGAACAGGACTGGCAGTGTTGGTGTGCACATGTGTTCAGGTGGGAGCGAGGTAAAGGAGACATCTTCATCCTTCACAGTGACAAGTCATAGCTAATACCCCAAAGGGGCAAATCAATAACAAAAAAAAATCAGCAATATTTGGCTGAAAAACTAGAACTGATTTCTCTAGGAAAGGGATAGGAAGATGAAAGGGAGGTAGGAGACTCTCCCCACTCCAAGTAACAATTTTTATAGAATTATTCAAAATTTTGTGGTTTTAATTTTAATTAAAAAATAGAAATATAGACATTGTCTTTGGATGTGTGTACATTAGTTCTTAGCAAATAGTCCAAAATTCACAAAGTGTTTGGCAGATAGGACTCGAAAAAAGCAGTGGGCTCTATTTTACTTAAGGAAGTCTTCTAAGGAGGCACCACCCAAGGAAAAGCTGAATGATAAAGAGGTGGAATCCTTGTAGAAATGAAAAGGCAGGCAGACAGAGGTCTTTTTGAAAAGGACTGCAAGTTCAAGGGGAAAGGCTTGACATGCGTCGGGCAGACAGACAGACACCTGGATGACAATGAACAAGAAGAGGGAGCACAGGGTGAGGGCAGGGAGTGGAGCGCAGGCACCTTCCCTCAGGAGACAGTGGGGCTCACTTTAGATGTAATGGAATAGTACTAGAGGTGGGTTTTGTTGGTTTGCTTTTATTTTGTTTTTGGTCAGAGAACATACCTGGTTCATGTGAGAGACTGGCCTCACTGGCAGCTGTGTGAATTGCCAGGACAAGCTAGGCAACTGTTCGGTGGTGCAGGTGAGAAGTGGTAACCATCTAGTCGAGTGTCATCCTGGAAATTAGTATGTCCAAATCTAGGATACTTTTGGAATTATTGCCAATAGGAATTGTATATTGGATGTCTTGAGGCAAAAAAAGAAACTAAGATGATTCAGTCTCTCTATATAAGCTATGAACACTATGGATTTGACTTTCATCCCCATTCATTTCTTTTGCGTTCTTGCTCATACTACATCATGATATAAAGCGCCTGAGACTCTAAGAGGTTGAAAGTTAACTGAAAATTTTCTCCTGATTATCTGAGCAAACTACCCAGTCATCTACTGCCCTGCTCACACTCTCCCTGACCAGCCTTTCTCGGTTCTGCTTCAAAGCTCTTTTATTTCTGTGCATATGTCCATGTTTCTTTATACTCGTCCGATACCAATGCATTTTCATTTATTTATTTAGAGATAACTTCTCAATTTGTAGTCCACGTTCATTTTGAACTCATTATATAGCATAGGCTGGCCTTGAACTCAGAGCAATCTTCCTGCTTCAGCCTCCCAAGTGCTGAGATCACAGGCATACGCCTCCATGCCTAGCTTATGTGGTGCTTGAGGAGCAAGCCCAGGGCAAGTGTTCTAACCATTCAGCAATGTCCTCAGCACCTTAGTCCATCTTTCATCCATCACTATGCTCTGTTCTATAATGGCAGACTGTTACTATGGCAGCTATCAATAAACCACGCTTCTCCTAATCCATGGGGTTGGTGACCAAGACATTTGCAAGGATTACATAAGAGAGACTTGAATGGTGCCAGCATCCTGGGGCCATCTTCTAGAAATGCTGACTCTGGATGCAGTACATTGTTGTCTCTGAGACCTCTGAGTTTTGAGCTAAAATAAAGCTTTTGTCCCTTGTTCCTTGAGTTCTAGATGTCAGGTATTGTGTACTAGTGATGCGGGAGTGACCAGGACACCCTAGTCTAATCTTAGTTCTAGCACATGAACTTGCTGCTTACTTGCTGCTTGCAGTGCCCTCTCCACGAGGCCCTGCCCTTTTGGCTGCTTTGCCCCGTATCTGCTTCTTCCATTTTGGTGTCCTTTGAGGACTGCTCCTTTCCACAATCTCCCCTCCCTCTTGAATGTCAGCTTCCTCGGGCATTTTTGCCTGTATTACCTCATTGCTATGCATGGCTCTATTATTTCCTATAGACAGAATCCAAAGAACCATCTCCATATATTCACAGTTATGTTTCCAAAATTTGAAATAGTCACTGATGTGCTTCATTTTTTTTTCTGCTAGACTAATCCTTCTCATTCAGACATTATATCATGAAGATTATGCTTTGAGACCCAGCGAATTTAGAAGATATAAGGGAAACTCCCTCAAGACAAGAGGGGAGACCAGGGCTGTTCCTCAACGGTAGAGCACTTGCCTGGCATACACAATGTTGGGAAGTTGAATCCTAAACTGAAAAATAAGAAGAAGAGAAAGTAAAATGTCCCCCAATTCTAAAGATTGGTTACTAGAACTATAGAATCGGTTCTGCCTGGCAAGCCTTAAAAAAGGCTGCTCATATGGACAGAGACCAAACGAAACTAGGAGTTCAGATTTGAATCTCTTTAGAACATGGAACCATGTATCAACCGAAACCAAGCAGGCAATACCCAAGAGCTAATGTAGTTTCCTGACTGGTGCGAGGTGGTACCCTCTCCAAATCTGGTAAAATTACCACAAGCCTGAGAATCTACAGAAATTAGTTCTTTACAATGAAGTTTATGTGGGTTATATTTTATGACAAAATGTAAATAAAGAAATTAAACTTTCATTATTAATAACTTAAGGTTTGAGGACAAGTATGGCAGTATTTGTTATTATAATTGGATTTCTCTATGTTCTCAGTCAATGTTTAAGGATATTGAAAACCTTGGCTACATTCTTAAATCATAGATTTATGAGCATAATTTGAAGCAGCTAAAGGAATTGGTCAAGTAGAGTTAATGTTTAAAGATGTCTAAATCATTTAAACTCACGACTCAAATGAATTAAATAATTATACTTATTTTATGAAAAAATATCCAGATTTATATATAAAATAAGTTATATGAATTGATTTTCATGCTTTGGGATTATCAGCTATTTATCAAAGTACAAGTGAACACGGAAATACCTTTCTATGCACAAATGCCTCCTTCCGGGAGAGAGAAGGCAGCCAAGGCTTCCTGGGTCTGCAGCGTGGGTGCACAAGAGTGTTGAGAAGCCTGAACTAGCTGGGAGCCTCCTGTAAGAATGAGAGGCCACACACGGATCCCTTGAGCTTGGAGCATATTGTAAGGACTGAGGACGTGGAGAGCCAGGAACCAACATGATGGCAGGCAGAGCTGCACAGGTGCCTTGTCCTGCCAGAGCTCACGGTGGTCAGGCAGGATGTGGACATATTTATTTAAGCCAAAAACACAGTCAGTGTAGCACAGGTGCTCCAGGTACAACATCTCTACCTAATGCAGGTAGGACAAATCATGCACTTAGGCCTTAGGAAACTTACATCACGTAGGGAGAGGGATGAGGTAAGGTGGGTCATAGAATTTAGTAGAACTGCCGGTCAGAATTCACATCCTGAAAGAACCTCTCGTGTACCAGATGAGCTTGTTTCCTTGAATTGGGCATATGCTTGAGTTTTTGTTCTAGGATTTGTGCTTGGAAGCAGAATGCAAATAGGTTGTGAAAAGTAATGATTTGACAAATAAGCTGTAATCGAATTCTGATAGCACTGCTTCAGCAACTCCTGATCCCCAAACTCTGCTCTCCATAGCACTATCCCCCACTACAAATAACTGTACAAAATATCACCTTCAGCTGGGAGTGGTAGCACTCTGGGAGGCTGAGGAAGGAGAGTCCTAAACTCAGCCCAGCCCGGGTATTTTATAGATACCGTCTCAAACTAATTTTTTTTTTCTTGTTTAAAAAAGAGGGCACTGAGCATATACCTCAGAGCTAAGGCTCTGTATCATAAAATAAAAATTAATTAAAAAGTTCACACACACACACACACACGCTTTAAACTCCTTCATAAATTGGCAGTGAAGCTCAGTCTTAGCTTATCACGGCAGCTCTGGTAGTGCAGCCCAGCCTGAGCTGCCCTCTCCAGGCATTAGCCCTGCCCTGTGTGTAGCCAAACATCCTTCCAGCCGCACTGGGATGCTCCCAGTTTCCTTACCCCAGCCTACGGGTCCATGTTCCGTCCACTCGGAATCTTCAGCCTCAGCTGTCTTGCAGATCTGAGCTAGCATTGTGCTAGAAACCTCCATTCTTTCTCCTCCTGGTTCTGTGACCCAGGAGCTGTCCAGCGGACACTTGTAATGTCATCTGCTCTCAAGTGCGCTCCTGTCTTGGCCAGCCTCCTTCTGACTCTCCCTCGGCACTGCGATAACGCTGGCCACTTCACCTGCAGTAGCTGACAGCTGCTCACTGGGAAAGGCGGAAGTCCAGATCCACACAACAGCTTGCCAGCCTCTTGCTGGCCTAGACCCCGCATTCCTGTGGATCTGGTCTCAGAACCACCTGCTCTCCCCTTCTGCTGGCACTCCTAGGCTACCTGCAGATCCAAGGGATGGATGGGTATCTCATCAAGATACCTTCTCTCAGACTGTTTCTGGAATTTGAAACATCTTAAAACTTTGAACCAGGTACTGCACTGAAGGAGAGCTAATTAAGACCATGGTAAATTCTGTTAGTTACTTTATCTTGTTACTGTGACAAAATACCCCACATCCACAATTTAAGGGAGGAAAGATTTCTTCAGCTCACAGTTTGAGAAGGTCTCTCTCGCATGCAGTCCATTGATGGAGCAGTCAGCAATGGTGGAAGCACAGGGCAGAGGAGGGTGCAGACAGAAGCAAGGGAGTCTGAAGACACAGGCAAAGACTAGGGCTTTCTCAGGAAGGAGCTGCATCAATGTTTCTTCTTCCTTCTTTTAATACCTTCAAGCTGCTAGTTGTCCCCCACCCTGGGTGCTCCTACCCCATTTCCTGTCCAGAAGTCAAAAACAAAAGCCTGAAAGCTCTGCCCTGGACAATCCCCAGTCTCAACAGATTGATAGAATCCTCCCAAGCCAAACCCCAAATATTCTCCTCTCTGCCAAACTCTGCCTCCCAATAAGACATAGTTCCAAATACATGGGGCTTTTGGGGGACACCCAGGATCCAAATCATAGCGTACACTTTCAGGTAAATGTCAGTGGGAGCCCACAGAGGAAATCAGGCTCCTGCCTGAGCCTTACCCCACTTTTCACTCCAGTCTACGATTTTTTCTTTTATTTTTCCTTTTTTTCCCTGTTTCACTATTTTTACACTAGCATATGAGAACATAAAGGAAGATCAGGAGGAGGAAAAGGCTGAAGCCTGGACACGGCGCACGCATGAGTGACTTGGGGGCCATCAGATGAGCAAGGCTTTGGTTTTACTAAAGACCAAAAATATTCAAGTTAACTTTTATCAGAACTCATAAAATTTATCAGCACTTTTACTAAACGGATCTTTGTGGTATATTACCTGTAAAGCCGGAGCTATGGAGTTGGACATTCCAAACCTGCTGTGGGTCTAAAATGCTTTGATGATCCTCCCTTTCAGGAGGAGAGAAGGCAAAGATGGCTCACTGCCCTCCCCACACCGCCTGCTCCCTCTCCCACACGTAACACTTACAAATGTCCCCTCCACTGTGTCATTTGGGGATTTATTGGTATTCTAGCTAACAGGTTGATTCTAGGCTCTTATAAGAAGCACGTTGTATACACAACACGGCTCTGATCCCCAGCAATGTCTTTAAAGCCCAAGGCCCTTTAAATTTGTTTTACATCAGACTAATCATGTTATGAATCTGCATTTTCATTACATATCACAATCATTCTTGTTTTTCCTAATGACATACAAGATGAGAAGAAACAGAATGCATACATTAGGGCCACCATCCGACCTTCCATTTGCGAGAGTAAAACTAGACATTTTGGTAGAACCGCAGATAAATTGCGCAATATTTATAAAAGGATCTTAAATGAAAATGGAGAAATCAAAACCAGATGAAAGTAGATAAGAGCTTTATTTTCATAATTAAAATTATATTATACTGAATTGAAGTAGTATTTTCACAGTGGTAACAACATATTATGTATAGTATTGAATTTCTTTGCAGTACAAGCTGCTAAAATATATACAACTTGTGACATAAAAATGTTTCCAGACTCTCTATCTTCCCCACATATTAATTGAAAAGAGAAAGTTACCTTAGTTGTTGTTCCAGCGTCTAAAGGTCTATCTGACCCCAGAACCACAAAATAGCTGGGTGTGGTAGTGCATGACTATAAACTCACTACTTGGGAGGCTGAGGCAGGAGGATTGCTGTGAGTTCAAGGCCAGCCTGAGCTACATAGTGAGTTCAGGACGAGCCTGGACTACCATAGCAAGACTGTCTCAAAAGAAAATTTTTTTAAAAAAAATTATATCAGAGATAAAATATCTAGTAAGTATATTAAAAATTAAATTTAAATTACATAAATTCACTTCAAATATATTTCACCACATGTATTTTTATATACAAGGATTTCTTTTTAATTCCTTAACATTGCAATTTATCTCCTTAAAAGACATGCACTAATAAGAAACAGATAAGCGATGTTATATTTTAGAGGATATGGCATTTTTCCTTGACTAGTAAAGAGGATAGAAGTATGTATATATGCTTTTTTCTTAAATCATTGCACAAAATTAAAGCAGAGTTGAATTATAGGTCTCCAGGGTTTCCTCGGTTACAGGAATCTGTGCTTTGGCAGTTTATATTTTTGAAATCTAGCAATCCCCTGCTTCAATCTGTGTGCTCAGGCAACATGGGGTACACTAACAATGTACATTCATTTCTAGGACTCGGGAAGATTTTAAGGGAATAATTTCTATTATTATTATTATTATTGTATCAGTAGAAAATTGACCTCAATCTATATTTTGGAAGACTGGCATAATTAAGTAAATACGGCATGTCAGATTGATATGAACAGAAAATTGTGATTTAAAAAAATTTGAATAGCACAATTTTGGCAAGAGGTTGTATTTTTACTTTATTAACTTTCTTCTAGGGACAATTATATAAAATATGATATCTTCCATTATATCGCTAATAGCACCTTTCACATTTTCAGTTTTATTTTTTAAGTATGTTCTCATTTAAAGAAGTACAAATTAACACATCAGTTTACGTCTAGCTCAACTAAACTTCTAAACTCCAACAATTTCTAATGCTGGTACATTTGGAACATTAGGAATCCCTACCCAATGCTGTAAGAGCACAAGATGTGTACGAATTTTGTGAAAGGTATCTTAATATCCGTCAGAGTTCTGATTATACTTGTCACCAAAGTTATTTGTGCTCAAAGTATTATCCCCAGGGTGGTGATAATACAATATGGTAGAACTTTTAAGAGATGGTGCCTGGTGGCAGGTCCTTAGCTTATTATTATTTTTTATGTTTTTGAGGCAGTGTCTCACTCGGTAGTCCAGGCTGCCCCTGAACTCACTATGGAGCTCAGGCTGTCCCTGGACTCAGGGTAACCCTCCTGCCTCAGCCTCCTGAGTGCTGGGATTACAGGCATGTGCCACCATGCCTGGCTAACGTGGTGTTGTGGAGTAGAACTCAGGTACTTAAAACTTAAGCATTTGCTAGGCAAGCACTTTAACCACCGAGCCATTCCTCCAGCCCCTCCTTGGGTCATTGTACCATTGAAGGGAATAATGGGACTCTGGTCTGTTCCTCTATTTTGCCACAGGCCCAAAGGAATAGAGCTACTAACAGAGGACTGACACCTCCAAACCTGCGAAGCCCAGTAAGCCTGTTCTCCTTATAAGCTGGTTATTACAAGTATTTCTAATACATAGAAAAGTTGTTCTCACTGACCCCTTCCCACGTGTAGATCACAGAACCATGCCCTCGTGCTGCTTCAGCAAGTCCCTGTCTTCTCCATGGCAACATAACCCTCTTGGGAGTATCAACCATGCCCTGCTTTTTGTTCTTAAGGTCTCAGAACAGTCAAATGTTTGCTAGATTTGTATTTGTTGACTGAATACATAAAAGTTGAAGTTGTTAAAACAGCACCATTAAGTTTCTTTTTTTCTAGTATTATGCTTTAGACTGTTCTGTCTTGGGTGAGAGGAGAAATCAGACACAATCTTTTCTTAGAAGAGCCACACTCCCTGAAACTAGCATAGGAGGGGTGTCTCCTACTCCGAAACCCAGGTTTTGAACACTAAGGCATATATACACTGGGGGATATGATCTGGTTCTCAAAATGAGAAGCTCATTGAGGCAATTATGTTTGAATAGATATTGCATTATGCTGTACAAAACCATGACCAACAGACTCTCATAAAGTATTAAAATATAACCCAAAAGACCTTATAACAGTAAATGAGAAATGAAACTGATGGCTTTCTAGACACAATGCTCAAACTTCAATTTTAAAAAAGAAAGTAAATTAAAGCTATTATTTCATTAAAATGAGTAGCTAGAAAATATTCAGGATGGGTGAGCACAGATCTCAATATGAAAGAAAATCCTTTAACCTTAAAAGCAAGCTAGGCCTGGTGAGATAGGTCTGTGGTTTCAGTACTCTGGTAGAATGTCATGGTTTGGACTTGGAATATCCTTCAAAATGCTCCTGTATTTAGATGTTGTGGAATGCCTATGGAACCAGGTGCTGTTAGCGGGTGGGGCCTGGTCAGAAGGATGAGAACATTGGGGATGGCCTGGAAGGATGGGTACCAGCTCCACACTATCTCCTTCACTTGGCTTCCTATGGGCCATGCTGTAAATAGCCTTCCTCCAACTGTGCCTCTGCTATGTGCATACTAAATTTTTTTCCCCATAATTTGTGCATGTTGGATATATCTGTCACAGCAACGAAAATGTAAATAAGACAGGCTGACAGAGGACGATTTCAAGTTTGAGCCCAATACGGACAATTTAACAACTTAGAAATACCCTGTCTTAAAAAAACATTATGAAAACTAGGGATATAGCTCAGCGTGAAAGCTCTGGGTTTGATTCCAAAATCCCAAGTAGTGTAAAACAATAGTATTAATAAAAGAAGAAGAAGAAAAGAAGAAGAAAGGGGATGAGGAGGAGGAGGAGGAAATAGGAGAAGGAGAGAAAGAAGAAATAGAAAGAGGAAGAGGAGAAGAATCTCATTCTAGTCATCCTAAAAAATTGGAATTGGAGAAAATGTACACACAAAAGAAGAAAATGGTGAAGACACAAGGATAAACCAGTGCTTTTTGTGTGTTAAAACTACACACTGACTCAACAGCAAAATCTGAGATTCATATAGTACTTTTATTATTTCAATAACGTATTTTCTCCTATGCAGTCTCAATGAAGGCCCACAACAATCCTGAGATTAGGCAGAAAGATTGAAGACAAAACTTTTAAACTCTTCATTCAATTTCTTTGCAGATTACACCACACGGTTAAATTTTCTTGGCTTAAAAATGTACTTCTTGGTAAATATATTTGCACTGGAATTTGGAAAACTTTGAAACTCTGCTATAATTGAATAATATCCAGTGGGTTATGCTTAGCTATGCATTTTACTTCTGATTGCATAAATATTCATAAGGAAACACCTAGGAGAAATTTTCAAAGCACACAACGATGTGGTTCCCATTAACACTAATAGAGATCATGTGGATAAATTCCCATTTAATGCTTTGAAAATCTATCCTCGACTTTGCACCATTGGGTTAGTTGTAAAATACACTCCTGTTTGTTTGGCTTACAGTAAAAAAATAAGTTTCACTGCATTACTCTCACATCACCTAGAAATATGTTTCTACTTTAGTTCAAATAACTAGCCATATTTCATATTTTAAATCAATTCTTGAATCTCTGATTTTTGAAACTCTAGGAGCTCCCACACAACTCAGATGGACACTCCCTCCAAGACCCGTGTCAATACTTATGACATAGCTGGGGAGCGGCAGAGTTTTCTGAGCCAGCATTGGGACGGAAGGACTGAGGGTAGCAGAGGTGGGCACAATGTCTCCTTTATGGACTCGCTCAAGCTGTCATTACTGGGTCAGTTGCAGTTCAACCCAAGCTGTTTGCTGTCATGTAATACACTCTATTTGCTGCTGCGGAATATTTTAAGTTCTTGAAAGAAGCAAGAAATACAAAGTTTTGTAAGGAAATCTTCATCTTTAAATGTTGTCATTACAGAGAATTTTTAAAAGAATTTTACGAGCCAACATGTCTATAACAAGCAGTACTTTGGGACATGAGTTTGCAATGGCTGATTCAATTTTCCTATCTAACGAGTGAACTTTTGACTCAAAGTCATTAAGCTTCATAACATTAGTTCAGATTTTCAATAGAAAAATACTATTTTCCTCCACTGACTACAAGCCAACTTCTGGGCACATTTAGGAAAAGTTAGGATGATATTAAAAATAATCAGAATGGGTGAGATGTTGGGAGTCAGGGGGAATGAAGGATGGAGTGAGTGGGTGAGCAAGAGGGAGGTGAATGTGATGTTGATGTGATATGCACGGGCACAAAATTATCAAGTTTAATGCAGCCATGGCATATCACAAATACACACTAATAAAAATGGTGAAAATAATTAGAATATTAGAGAAATACAGAATGAATATAGGAGAGAAAATTGTCAACAACTTCCTCATGCTATGTGTGAATGCTGTGAAACAGTTAATGATAAAGCTTTCGACAGTAAAGAGATGTTGCCTTCTATTATTTCATGAATATGTGAATTAAAAAAATAACTGTAAACAGAATTTTAGTGGATCAAGGCATTGCTATCATCTTATCAACTAATAACTACATGAAATGCTTCTTAACAGGGACTTCACTGAACAGGGGAGGGAAGAGAGCTTAGTTCAACTCATGTCAATTCACTTCCTTACTCCTCACTGGAGTCAGGTTGTCACAAGATTCAATACAATATGACTTCGTTTGAAGTCTTCTGCTTGAGCAAAAACAAACAAACAAACAAACAAACAAAAAGACTGAGGAGCACAGAGAAGGAATGATGCTGGTGACAATTTACTGCCAGTGACCAGAGAACTGAATATCCAAGAATGAGCCCAATGCACCTGTATGTCAGAGACAGCCAGACAGCTGCTGCCAGAGCCCTGCCTGAATCTGGGAGCTTGGCATGCGCCACCCCTCATGTTCACCAGAGCCCTGCCTGCACGTGGGAGTTCAGTGGGATAGGGCCTTTGGGCACCCCATCACTCCTGCACAGCAGAGACAGCCAGGTAGCGACCTGAGCCCAGCCTGCAGCTGGGAGCTCATAGGACTGGGCCTCAAAAAACCCTGTCCATCACCAGAGAGGCCAGGTCACATTTAAAACAGAAAGAGTTGCAGGAAAAGAAACAGAGCTCATCAACAATACGAGAGTCTCAACTCAGTCTAACAGAACCATGAGAAAATGTGGTAGTAAAACACCTACAGAAAATCCTGACACCAGAAAATAATACTAGTGATCATGAAATAGCAGAACCCAAAGACAAAAAAGGCAAAAGAGGTCATAATTTCTGAGCCCAGAAATTCTTAGAATTTACACAGGAAATGAAAACACTGCACTGGGAGATAGCCACGCTCTCAGCAAACATTGACAAGAAATTAGAAGAAAACAAATAAGATATAAGCCAGACGATAACGAAGGCCTTACAAGAAATTAGGGGAAAATTCAGCAGAGATATTAAAACAATGACAGCTGATCTTCAGGATGTAAAAAACACACAGGAAAAATTAGTAACTAGTTTGAACATTTAGAGAATAGAATATCAGACCTAGAAGAAAAAGTCGTTCAGTAAAGAACACAAAACAACAAAGGAAGAAAGAGAGTGGTTACAACAGCTGATGGATGACGCAAAGAGAAACAGCCTCAGAATTATGGGAGTAAAGAAGAAAACTGAGGACAAAACAAAATGCGTGAAGTTCATGCTCAATTAAGTTATAGAAGAAAATTTCCCCAATCTTAGGAAAGAAATGAACATGGAACTACTGCAAGTATATAGAACACCAAACAATTTTGATCAAAAGAGACCCTCATCAGCACACATCATCATTAAAACACTAGAGACCCAACACAAGGAGAGAATATTAAAAGCCGTAAGAGAAAAACAGAGGGTGATCTACAAAGATAAACCCATCGGGATAACTGAAGATTTCTCAACTCAGACCCTAAATGCTGGGAGATCGTGAAGCAGTATCATCCAAGCACTGAGAGGACAAAAATGCCAACCCAGACTGCTATATCCTGCAAACTCATCTGTTAAATTAGGGGAAAAATTAAAGCTTTCCATGATATGGAAAGCTTAAAGAAATATGCAGCCACTAAGCCAGAACCGCAGAGAATAAGTAAAGGAAACTTAGAAAGCAAAAGGGAGGCTGATGACACCAAAGACCCCAGAGAAAAAGAGACAGCAGGTATAGGAGAACGAGCTGCGAAGAAAGTCTAGTAAATAATGGCGAAAAAATATGACGATGGGAGGACATACCAAACATACCTTGATAATTACTCTGAACGTGAACGGCCTCAACTCACCTACTGAAAGACATTGACTGATAGACTGGATCAATGAACAGAACCCCACAATTTGCTGCTTACAAAAAACATATTCCACCCACAAGGAAACTCATAGAATGAAAATAAAAGAATGAAATTTAATATTTTATGTAACAGGACTCAGAAAACAAGCAGGGGTAGCTATATTAGTCTCAGACTCATCAGATTTCAAAAGAAAACAGATTAGGAGAGACAAAGATGGTCACTATATACTGGTAAAGGGAACAATAAAACAGGAAGAATTCACAATTGTCACTATGCATGCTCCTAACTCTCAAGTATCCAATTTTGTAAACCAAAAACTATCAGATCTCAAAGGAAATATAGGCCCCAATACAATTATAGTAAGGGTCTTCAATACTCCACTATCACAGGTAGATAGATCAACCAGACAGAAAATCCACAAAGATATACAACAGTTACGTGACACTATAGAAAACTTGGACCTAACATACGTTTACAGAGTTTTCCACCCAACATCAACTGAATACATATTCTTCTCAGCCGCACATGGAACATTTTCTAAAATAGACCATCTTCTAGGTCATGAGTCATGCTTAAATAAATATGAAGAATAGAAATAATTTCTTGTATACTTGCAGATCTTAGTGGAATAAAACTGGAATTTAACAGCAAAAGAAACAGAAGAAAACACACACATACATGGAGACTAAACAACTTACTACTGACCAAACAATGGATCACAGAAGAAATCAAAATTTCATGGAATTAAAGGATGAAGTTCAGTACATCATATCAGAATTATGGGAGCAGTACTAAGCAGTACTAAGAGGGAAATTCATAGCCATAAATGCACACATCAAAAACCAAACAGTAATAAACAAACATGTTAATGATGCACCTTAAGGCCCTAGAGAACCAAGAACAATCTAAGCCAAAAAGCACTAGAAGAAATTACAGAGATCAGATCTGACATCAATGAAATTGAAATTAAAAAGACAATAAAAAGATTAATGAGTCAAACAGCTGGTTCTTGGAAAGAGTAAACAAGATTAACAAACATCTAGCTAAACTCAGCAAATGAAGGTAAGAAAAAGTACACATTAATGCACTTAGAAATGGGAAGGGTGAAATTACAACAGACTTTGTAGAAAGTTGGAATATTATGAGAAATTATTTTGAACACTTATATTCTAACAAGTTAGAGAATTGGGAAGAAATAGATAATATCCTAGAATACATACATAATACCAAAATCGAATGAAGAAGATATTAAAAATCTTGAATAACCTCATTACACACAGAGAAATGGAAGCAGTAATAAAAGCTTTACCTACAAATAAAAGCCCAGGACTAGATGGATTCACAGCAAAATTATTTTCAGTATTTCAAGAAAGAACTAACTCCAATTCTTCTCAAACTGTTCCATGAAATTGAAAGTGAAGGAATACTGCCAAACTCATTTCGGGAGGCTAGCATCACCTTAGCCTCAAAACCAGACAAAGACTTAACCAGGAAGGAAAATTATAGACCAATATCCTTAATGAACATAGATGTAAACATTCTTAATAAGATTCTGGAAAATAGAATCCAACAAGTCACCTGACAGGTCATACACCATGATCCAATGGGCTTCACTCCTGGGATACGAGGCTGGTTCAACATATGTAAATCAAACAATGTAATACACCACATTAACAAATGCAAAAACAAAAGCCACATGATCATCTCAACTGATGTAGAAAAAGCCTTTGATAAAATTCAACACTCCTTCAAGATAAAAACTCAGAAAAATAGACATAGAAGGGCCTTATCTCAAACTCATAGTAGACATATATGCCATACCTATTGCAAATGTCATAGTAAATGGAGAAAAATTTAAAGTGCTTCCTTTCAACTCAGGAACACGACAAGGCTGTCCACTCTCACCACCCTTATTAAACATTGTCCTTGAAACAACTGCCACAGAAATCAGGCAAGAATGTGAAATAAAGGGAATTTTCATTGAAAAGGAGGAAGTTAAACCATACTTATTTGCAGATGGTACGATTATCTACATAGAAGACCCCAAAAATCCACTATGAAACAATTGGAAATCATATACAAATTCAGCCAAATCGCAGGCTACAAAATGAACACTAAAATATCAAAAGCTTTTCTCTACACCAACAACAAACTCACTGAGAAAGTGCTCAGAAGAATAATCTTATTCTCAATAGCCCAGCAAAAATTTAAATACTGAGTATACCTAACCAATACTGAAAAAGAAGTTGTAGAGGACCTCAGAAAATGGAAAGACATCCCTTGTTCTTGGATTGACAAAATCAATATAATCAAAATCACAATACTGCCCAAACTGATATACAGATTCAATGCAATTCCTACCAAAATACAAACAACTTTTTTCACAGAACTTGAAAAAATAATCCTTAAATTCATGTGGAACCAAACGAGAACTAGAATAGCCAAAGCAATCTTAAGTACCAAGACTAAGGCAGAAGGCATCACAATTCCAGATATCAATTTGTACTATAAAGCAATAGTTACAAAAACTATATGGTACTGGCACAAAAATAGACAGGTAGATCAGTGGAACTGAATTGAGGATGCAGAGAAAAACTCAAATACCCTCAGCTAGCTAATCATCAATAATGAAGCCAAAAGCATACCCTGGGAAAAGGACAGCCTCTTCAACAAAAGACGCTGGGAAAATTGGACATCCACATGCAAAAGAATAAATCCAGACACACATTTGTCACCATGCACCAAAATCAAATTAAAGTGGATCAAAGACCTAGATTTTAAAACTGAAACACTGAACCTTCTGGAAGACAAATTAGACAAATACCTAAAAGACAAAAACTTTCTTAATCACCAAAAGCAAAAGGGATCACCCCCAGAATTAACAAATGGGATAATGTCAAATTAAAAAGTTTCTGCATTGTAAAGGAAGTTATCCACAGTGTAAAAAGAGAACTGATAGACTGAGAAAAAATATTCATCACTAGTACCTCAGACAGGAGGATCATAATCAGAACACACAGGGGACTGAATAAAACTAAGCCCCTCAAAATCAGAGGTCCTATTGAAAAATGGGCAAAAAAATCCCCACAGAGTTCTCAGATGAAGAATTTCAAATGGTCAATAAATACATGAAAAGATGTTCAACATCTTTAGCCTTAAGAGAAATGCAAATCAAAACATCACTAAGATACCATCTAACTCCAGAGAAAATGGCCTATAAAAAGAACAAAAACAGCAACAGGTGCTGGTGAGGCTGTGGGGAAAAAGGAACCCTCCCGCACTGCTGGTGGGAGTGTAAACTGATAAAACCACTATGGAAAGCAGTATGGAAGTTTCTCTAAAGACTGGAAAAAAAAATATCATCTCCAACCTAGCGATACCTCTTCTGGGAATTTTCCCAAAAGAGTTAAAAACAACATGTAACAGAGATACATGTATACCCATGTTCATAGCAGCACAACTAACGATTGCTAACACATTCAAATACCCATCAATAGACCAATGGATATATAAATTGTGGTATTTATACCTAATAGAATGCTACTCATCTGTAAAGACAGGTTGGAGGCTTTTGTAGGTGACTGGAGGCAAATTGAGACCACTATGCTTAAAGAAGTGAGTCAGAAGCAGAATTTGTAATATCAAATGGTTTCTCTGATATGAGAAACCCAGATCACAATTATTTCATAGAACTTAATGTGTGGAATAATGGGAACTGGAGGGGAGGTGAAGGAAGCAGGAGGGTTGAAAACAGAGAAAGGATTTGTAACCTTGCCACAATATGTACACAAAATAACCAAGATTAATGTAAACCTCATGTATTGCACTTATGCATATCAATAAAATGAGTGAAAAATGAATGAATGGGATTCATTCACGTAACATGGAATGGAAGCTACAGCAGGACGGAAAATGAGAACAACGCAGTTTATTTATCAATCTACAAGCAGACAGCCACTGATCGTCAAGGAGGAGCAACACTGACATTAAGTTAAGGTACAGCATCCTGGTAATGAGCACAGGGGAGACCTAGGAGGGCTGTCTGGCAGAAACAGCACTAAGTGACGATCGTACGGGTTCAGGTGACAAGGAGCTCGGCGTGAGAAAGAAGTGATAATGGTCTTCAGGAAAAAAGAGCAAAATCTGAGTAGCATTTGGAAGGTAAGTGCTGGAATTGAAGGGACTGTAGAGGCTAGAGAGAGCAATGGTGATGACTCAGAAATGTCTCACTGTGTCACAGTGTATGGAGTGTTAAGTGTCCAAAGAGATCAAGAACAGACAAAAGGGACACATCATAGAGACGGTACAAAATTTGCCTCCGATACTGTGAATGTGAGGTGTGCATGAGATATTCGTATGGGAATTTTCAGATATCTAAATCTTGGAGATAAAATATAAGCTGGAAATACATTTTTGAAAATTATCAGAAATCTAGTGGTGATTGAGTCATGAGAGCAGCAGAGAATATTGAGGGTAAATATGTAGTGAGAAGCACATGGGCCAAACATAAGCGCAGCATGAAGCCAAGAGCAACATCACCATGTAACCCAGGCAAGGAATCACCAGCAAAGTGGAAGACCTACTGGAACACATGACAAGGTTTCAAGAAGAAAAGCTGGAATGGAGCCTCAAGTGCGTTAAGCCTGTACACACTGGCTATAACCTCAAGTTAAGACTGAGGGGGACACGGCATATCGATGGTGACTAACTGTAGTTTTCAACAGTTTAAGAATTTCACAGAACGCTCATTATGATGCCAGTTAAATGTGTATTTGAACACAGAAACAGAAATACAGTCTGAGAATTGTGTGGAATTTTTGACTCTACTTAGCACGTTAGACAGAGTCACTCCAGGTACTGAAGAATCGGAACTGAAAAAAATAATACTTTCACCTTCCGATTATCAATAGTGTCCCATTAAATGAA
Organism: Ctenodactylus gundi; assembly: GCA_004027205.1. Taxonomy (NCBI): domain Eukaryota; kingdom Metazoa; phylum Chordata; class Mammalia; order Rodentia; family Ctenodactylidae; genus Ctenodactylus; species Ctenodactylus gundi. The sequence continues at coordinate 528,300 of PVKB01000971.1, forward strand.
AGCAGAGAGGTTACATCACTGTGACGCACAAGCTCCATCGCACACCTCCGACTAGGGACAGGAAGGAAGCGAGTCTTTCCTCACACAGCAGCTCAAACGGCAGAAGTATATTTTATAACTATGATAAGGACAGTCAAAGGCAGCTTGGAAATTAATTGAATTATACAAGTTAAGCCCACGCAGGCTGCTCCTGATTATCAAGAAGCATGTTGGCAGCTCTGCTGCACCCAGTTAGTTCCAGGAGATTTGGGAACCCGCCAGCTCCTGCGCCCCGTCACGCAGACTGCAAGATAAGAATATCCCTCTTCTGGGGCCGGCTCACTCTCCACGCTAGGCTGCCAGAATTTAGTGCATCTCTGAACTTCACCAAGACAATTCACCTTACGGGGCATCTAATGGTACCACCTGTAATTCTTCTCCTTTAAATTTTTGATGAAATGATTTTCAACTTGACAGGCTTCCTTATGTCAAATTATCCTTAAATTCGGACAATAAACCTGCTGTGGTCATGATGTATGACACACTGTGAGGTTTGCTTTGCTAATCAAATTCCTTTAAAGCTTTCAAAGCTTTGCAACTACAGTGAAATTGGTCAGTCAGTTTTTTAAAAAGTAGGTTTTAATATCAATGTTAAGCTGTTTTAACAAAAAGGAA